>CACVCL010017670.1:0-152500 GCA_902729485.2 Mus minutoides | reverse complement strand
AGATCTTGGGGATCCAGGTTAGTTGAGATTGCTGGTCTTCCTAAGGGTTTATCCTCCTCCTAAGCTTCTTCCAGCCTTTCCCTAATTCAACCACAGTGGGCCCCAGCTACTGGCTATTGGTTGGATGTAGGTATCTACATCTGTTTTCTAAAGAGGCAAGTAATTATATCTCCATTGTGTTAGGAAGATGTCCATGAACAGATACATGGCTGGGAAAATACAGTATAATACTCATAGTGTTTTTGGGGAGTTTTAATTGGTAATTATAGATGCATGTGAATGTCCTATAGAACAAATAAATCACAGTAATGGAAGCAAGCAATATCTATTTAATAATCATAAAATTTAAACAGTTTGTAAGGGATATATCTAAATTTACAGGGTCATAGCACTTTCACATGCATGTGTATATGTGAGCATTCCTGTGTGTGCCTGTGTGTGCCTGTGTGTGTCTGTGTGTGTGTGTGTGTGTGCATGTGCATTTATATGTCTGATATCTGTATGTGTGCATTATGTCTGGTGTGTGTGCATGTGTGTGTGTGTGCATTTATGTCTGGTGTGTGTGTGTGTGTGTGTGTGTATGCACGCACACATTTATGTGTCTGATGTCTGTGTGTATGTGTGTCTCTGTGTGTGCATTTGTCTGGTATGTGTGTGTGTGTGTGTGTGTGTGTGTGTGTGTGTGTGTGTAGTCTGTTTCAATAGTTCTGTACCTTTCCTTTCTGTCACTAAATGCATAACTAGATTCTGCTAGACTGGATTACCTGACATCCCCACAGTATTCCTGTTTCTGTATCCCCAGAGATAGGATTAAAGGTGCATGATGCAATGAACAGCTTTTCTTTCTTTTTTTGTTTTCTGTTCTTTTTCTTTTTTTCTTCATTTTTTAAAATTAATCGTTCCATTCCTTTACGTCTCAAATGCTATCCCACTTCCCAGATACCCCTCCACAAGCCCCCATCCCACAACCTCCCTTTCAACCCTCCCCTCTGCCTCTATGAGGGTGCTCCCCAATCCACCCATCCTCTCCTTCCCAATGTTAGGGCATCAAACCTCCACAGGACCAAGGGCCTGCCTTCCCATTGATGTCAGACAAGGCCATGTTCTGCTATATATGTATATGAAGCCATGTGTCCCTCCCTGTACACTCCTTGGCTTGTGATCTAGTGTCTGGGTACATTGGGTGGTCCGGCCAGCTGATGTTTTTCTTCCTATGGGTTTGCAATTCCCTTAAGCTCCTCCAATCCTTCCGCCAACTCACTCACCAGGGTCATGGAGCTCAGTCTGATGGTAGGCTCCAAGTATCTACATCTGCATTGGTCAGTTGCTGGCTGAACCTCTCAAGGAGTAACCCACTGCAAGTTTCTGTCAGCAAGTGCCTTGGCGACAGTGTCTGGTTTGGGTTTGGGCTTGATGTCTGCAGACATGATGGATCCCCTGGTGTAACACACATTTACAGTGCAGGTGCTCGGTATCTGAACTCAAGCTTTTATGCTTTTATAGCTTAACATTTTACCAACTAATACATCAATGAAGCCTCAGGCACTTAGTTGATCTACTTTACTGATCTACTCATTTTAAAGTCAGACTGAGCATGCCACAATCATGAGTAAAGGATCGGTTTAGAATGTTTTGTAGTCTAACAAAGTAAGAAAACTTAAAGAAACGAAGGAGAAAAACAAGACACAGAGGGAAGATGGAAAAACTCAGTAGAAAAATCTACTTGCATAGTAGAAACATCTGGGTTATTTCACTTAAGACACCAGATGTCATGTTCCTTATGCCCAGAGACACCAAGCACCTCATACATCCCCAGTGTTCAAGCTACGGTGACTAGTTTTTGTTTTTGTTTTGGGTTTTTTGTTTGTTTGTTTGTTTCTCAGGGTAGCCTTGGCTGTCCTGGAACTCACTCTCTGGACTAGGCTGGCCTCGAACTCAGAAATCCACCTGCCTCTGCCTCTGCCTCTCAAGTGCTGGGATTAAAGGCGTGTGCCACCACTGCCCAGCTCCTGGCTAGCTTTAAAGGCAATTTTACATTTACATTTATTAGTTGATGCCTTCCATAAAAAATAAAATAGTTGTCAAAGCCAGTTTTTTGGATTTCAAAAGTAAAGGAGTTGAAGAGTAGTTGTGTATCATGATTTTCTCCTTCGATTTCCAGGTAAGCAAAGCTGCTCTGGCTTTATCCACAGCCCTATACCTGTGTAGGTTCTTATCTCTCTGCTTTTCTCTTTCTCCTATATTAATGAAATTTCAATTTTGTCTTGAGAGTTTGATTTTCAGCTGCTCACATACCTAAATCTGTTTATTCTAGAAAATTTGGTGCGAGGAGTGTGTGTGCTTCTGTGTCTATGTCTGTTTGTATTTGTATATATTGTGTGAATGTGTATGTGTATGAATGTGTATGCATGTATAGGTATATTTGCATATATCTCTGTGTGGAAGGCTACATATATATTTATAAATATGTGTGTGTGCAAGAGAGAGAAAGAGAGAGAGAGAGAGAGAGAATGAATTGACACATATGACAATGGATAGCAGATGCCAATTTTAGTGTCTTTCTCTTTTTGTAAGCCATTTTTATTAATCATTTTATTTGTTTACATTTCATATGTTATCTCCCTTTCCAGTCTCTGCTCCAAGAACTCTCCACCCCATTCCTCCACGAATTTTGCCTCTAAGAGGGTGCTNTGATACTGTTGTTCTTCCTATGGGGTTCAATACCTTTCCATTCCTTCAGCCTTTACCCTAACTATTCCATTGGGCTCCTTAGGTTCATTCAGTTCAATGGTTCAGTTCCATGGTTGTCTATGAGTATCTGCATCTGTCTTTGTCAGGTGATAGCAGAGCCTTTCAGAGGACATCCATACAAGACTCCTGTCTGCAAGCACATCTTGGCATCAGCAATAATGTCAGGGTTTGTGTATAAGGATGGAATAGATTGCATGGTGGGACAGTCTCTAGATGGCCTCTCCTTCAGTCTGTGCTCCAAATTTTTTTCCTTGTATTTCCTTTAGAAAGAGACAATTCTAGGTCAAAAATTTTGAGATGTGTGGGTGGCTCCATCCCTCTACTGGGGGTCATGCCTATCTACTGGAGGTGGTCTCTTCAGGTTCTATCTCCTCGTTGTTTGGTATTTCAGCCAATGTCATTGCCATTCTGTCCTGGGAGCTTCTTGTATCCCTGGAATCTGGGTCTTTCTAGTAGTTACCCAAGTTCCCCACCACACACTGCTTCTTATTTCTATTTTCTTGGCCTTCTGAACTTGTCCTGTCCCTCCTTCTTTTTCCTCTTCCACCTTTCTCCCACTCAGGGCCCTATGTCCCTTTGCCTCCCATGATTATTTTGTTCCCCCTTCTAAATGGGTTTAAGGCATCCACACTTTGGCCTGCTTTCTTGGTAAGGTTCATATGGTCTGAGGAGTGTATCATGGGTGTTCTGAGCTTTGGGGCTATTATTAACTTATGAGTGAGTACATATCATGTATGTCCTTTGGGGGTCTGGGTTTCCTCACTCGGAATATTTTCTAGTTATATTTGACCCTAAAGTTCATGAAGTTATTGTTTTAAATAGCTGAGCAGTATTGTATTGTGTAAATGTACTACATTTTTGTATATTTTAGATATTAACCCTTTATCGGGTGTATGGTTGGAATGATCTTTTCCCAATTTGTAAATTGCTGTTTTGTCCTATTGTGTGTCCTTTTCCTTACAGAAAATTTTCAGTTTCATGAGGTCCTATTTGTCAATTATTGATCTTAAGGCCTCAGCCATTGGTGTTCTTTTCAGGAAATTTCCCCTATGGTAATGTATTTAAGGCTCTTTCCCACTTTCTTTTCTATTAGATTCACCATGGAAAAGTAGGCTTCATCCCAGGGATGCAGGGATGGTTCAATATACATATATCCATCAATGTAATCCACTATATAAATAAATTCAATGAAAAAAATCACATGACCATTTCATTAGATTCTGAAAAAGTCTCTGACAAATATAACACTCCCTCATGTTAAATGTCTTGGAAAGATCAGGAATTGAAGACACATACCTAAGTATAATAAAAACAATATGCAGCAAACCAACAGACAACATAAAATTAAATGGAAAATTGAAGCAATCCCACTAAAATAAGGGACAAGACAAGGCTGCCCACTTTCTCCATATTTATTCAATATAGTACTTGAAATTCTATCTAAAGCAATTAGACAAGAAAAGGACGTCAAAGGGATACATACTGGAAAGGAAGAAGTCACAGTATCACTGTTTGCAGATAATATGTTAGTATACCTAAGTGACCACAAAATTCTACTAGAGAACTCCTACAGCTCATACAAAATTTTAGAAAAGTGGCTGGATATAAAATTCACTCAAACAAATCAGTAGCCTTTCTCTACACAAAGGATAAATGGGATGAGAAAGATTAAGAAAACAATGGCCTTCACAATAGTCACAAATAATATAAAATATCTTTGTGTAAATCTAACAAAGCAAAAGAAAGATCTGTATGACAAGAGCTTCAAGTCTCTGAAGACAGAAATTGAAGAAGACCTCAGAAGATGGAAAGATCTCCCACGCTCATGGATTGACAGGATTAACAGTAAAAAATGGCCATCTTGCCAAAAGCAATCTACAGATTCATTGTAATCTCCAATAAAATTCCAACTCAATTCTTCACAGAGATAGATCAATTCTCTAGTTGATCTAGAATAACAAAAGACCCAGGATAGCTAATACAATTCTCAACAATAAAGAACTTCTAGTGGAATCACCATTCCTGACCCCAAGCTCTACTACAGACCAATAGTCATAAAAACTGCATGGTATTGGTACAGAGACAGACAAGTAGATCAGTGGAGTAGAATTCAAGACGCAGAAATAAACCCCACCTATGATCACTTGATCTTTGACAAGCCAAAACCATTCAGTGGAAAAATGAAAGCATTTTCAACCAATGGTGCTGGTCTAACTGGAAGTCTTCATGTAGAAGAATGCAAATTGAACCATTTTTTTTTTCTCCTTATACAACACTCAAGTGCAAGTACATCGTGGACTTCCACATAAAACCAGATATGCTGAATTTAGTATCTTTCTTAACTTTTTGTCACCTTATCTTTTGAAGTAGTGTCCCTTGGTGAACCACCAGTTTGGGTAGCCTGTCTGTTCAGCAATCTTGAGGGATCTCTCTATTTCTGTATACCCAGTGCTGAGATTGCACATGTGCACTATGGTTCTCAGCCTTCGTATGCACTCGGGTCAGCCTTTCTTTGGCTAAGCTGTGTTCTTGGTACCTTCCAATTTGTTGTCATAAAATTAATTTTACATTTTACCAAACCCCAAATCTTTACAGTTTTATAGGGACAGGAAACTGTTTGAGTTTTAAGAAAAGTTGACCTCAATATTGAAATCATGTTGTTTCAAATTATAACTTCTAGAACAATGAAATCTGCCCTCAAAATAAATATCAAGCCCTCTAAGCCCAACTGATCAGATTGTAAAGATAAAGAACCTTCTTAATTCACCATGCTATTATCTTCTGGTTATTATGTCATGAAGGTAGCAAATGAATACATTTTTCAGTGGATCCCCACTCATCCTGTACTAGATAGCACTTATACAAGATCTGCTTCCTAGACAAATACCAGAGAGAAAATTATACAAGCAGGACAATTCCCATTCATGTTCTTCCCAAGCAGAGAAGCCTGTGAGTGCACTGTACAAAAGACAAGGTTAATATAAAGAGTCATATGACTAATTTAGAATCCTGTTAAACAGGCATTTGGTATATGCTTATCTGTTTTATTCTCAAAAATTTATTCACGATTTTGTGTTTGTCTCTTGTGATATTGCTTTTTTGTTTGTTTTCTTAACACATGAGAAACCCAATCAAAGAATAAATTGTTGTCTTTGGGAAGCACAGTGTCTCAGACAAACTAGTCTTCTAGCGATTAAGCTCAATGGTTGAACTCACGATGCTACAAAAACCTTGCTCATTTCATATATATCATATTTTATTAGGTTTACTAAAGGTAGTTATTAACATTTTCTCTGTGAGAGGATAATATATAAATCAGCTTTTAGGTTTTTACCTAAAGAAATTGGAATTGTCTTCTTCTGAAGACTTATATAACTATTTCATTCTTTTATATCTAGTTAATTATATTTTAAATGTAATATGTATATATGTATATATTGATGATTTATGAATTAATATCATTCATGACCATCTTAAATGTACAGCTACTCTTCAAGATCATTCCCTGTACTCTCTTGTTTTCATTTCATTCCATGTTATTTTTTCCATTTTATATATAGATACATACACACATGCGCAGATACACATAGACATACACAGAAACACACACAAACACAGACACATATAGACATACAAAGAGACACACACAGGGACACACTGACACACAGGAACACACAACATACACACATTCACATGCACAGACATGCATATATACAGATACATGTATATAGACACACACATAGGCACACAGACATACACACAGGCACATCTACACAGACAAAGAGATACACAGACAGGCACAGACACACAAACAGTCATACTCACACACAGAAATAATAAAAAATAAATAAATACCTAATAAGAATTAAAAATTATCCAGTATCTGAAAAGCTTCCATCTCTAATGATGGTACTGGCCGTTCAACTTCGTGAAAAAAAAAAAAAAAAAAAAAAAAAAAAAAAAAAAAAAAAAAAAAAAAAAAAAAAAAAAAAAAAAAAAAAAAAAAAAAAAAAAAAAAAAAAAAAAAAAAAAAAAAAAAAAAAAAAAAAAAAAAAAAAAAAAAAAAAAAAAAAAAAAAAAAAAAAAAAAAAAAAAACCAAAACCAAAAACAAACAAACAAAAAAAACAGTTGAACAGGATGAACCACTCAAAGTCTACAATAAAACCCAGGATGCTTAGGTGATCAAAGTCAGCCAAGTAAGTTGAAATTTGACATGTTGCATAGAGGTTCAAAAAAAGAAAGAAAAAAAAAAGTACCCACCCCTTCAAACTACCTGTAAATATCACAGAAAGCATTGGATCACCATGAACAGAAATGGGATGAAATATTCAATTTGCTGAACAAAACAAAGCTACAGATCAATAATAATTTCCTTTTCTCAACTTACCAAGTAGGGCATTTTGGGACATTCCTGTCATGCCAACACTTAGAAGGAACTCAAGGGCATCTTTAGTTACATAGAGGGAAGGAGGCTACCTGGGTACCTGGGATATGTGACAGATAATCTCTCTCTCTCTCTCTCTCTCTCTCTCTGTGTGTGTGTGTGTGTGTGTGTGTGTGTGTGTGTGTGTGTTGAATGATTGGAAAAGACTTTAAAGCTATAAATGAAGAAGTTTCTCACCATTAGACGTGCCTTATAAGAAATAGATACATGAAATACTTCAGACTAAACTAAAAAGCTTATAAGCAGCACAGACAGTTTGCTATCCTGTCACAGTGGTATATAAAAATGACACAATGTTAACATATCTATCAGTAGGAAAGGATAAAAGTGATCAGAATCATAGGCATTTATAGCAAATAGACAACACAGAAAGCAGCAAGATCTTAACAACCACATGATGTACGTAATGCGGGAAGGATATAGTGCTAAGGTGCTCCAAGCTGCTGGACATAAATTATTTGCAAATTATAATAAAATTATAGAACTAGACACGTTGGAAAATAAGCTTCACTGTATAACAAACAGAAAATGAGAACCGGAATAAAAACATACTGCTAAGACCAAAAAAAACCAAAAACAAAAAAACCCTTAAAATGTATGAAATGCATTAATATAAAACACAAAGAGAAGATTATAGGGAAAAAAATGAGAAATCTTTAATAATGAATCTACATGTAAACTTCCTACATCTGAAAGCAAGAAAAGGCTAATAGGCATTTAGGAAAGGAAATAATAATTGCAGCAAAATTCCATGGAACCGATGATGAAAAGTCAATTAAAATGCAACTCTTTATTTTAAAGAAAAACTACCAAATATTCACGTGTACTAAGGGAAAAAAGGATGAAGGACTCAAGCAAATTAGAACAAGTAAAAAAGAGACTATGTAATGATTTCTACACAAGTAGAAAATGAAAACATCATAAACAGCAATTATGACCACATATATCAATAAGTTGAACAACTGGAAGAAATGGATAAATTAACCAAGTCATAAAACCTACTAAAACTAAATGTGAGTACTTAACATGAGCAGACAAATAATGAAGAGGAAAAAGATGTGGCTACTCACAGGCAAACCCCTCCCAACAAAGAGCATGGACTAGGGTGTAGCTCCAAACCCTGGCTGTCAGTGCTCACCTGCTGCTGTCTTCCCCATGTTTGTTCCTCCCAGGATTATCATCACTTCTTGAGGTGGAACTTTCTTCCAGGATTCTTTAACTCTTCCCAATATGAGAACATGCCATCCTCACCATTGTTTAGGCAGTGAAACTTATGGGGAAGTGATGAGACATTCAACACTACAACAGGCGTTCACAATGAAAACAGTGAACAATTTCTCACACAGGCAGGCATCACATGGATTTACCACAGGGAAATAATTCTCTTTCCTTGAAACATATCTGACATTTGGCAGTGCCTTAACCTGGAGGACCTTTCTACCATCTATTATAACCCTACTAGAAGTCAACGGTTAGGGCATCCACTTCCCAGAAACAGATAACATGGAGTTTAGAAGATTCATAGGAGCCCTTGAAATTAGTTAGTATGAGGAAAAGGGGCTATCACTAGACTCAAACAAACAAACAAACAAAAACAAACAACAAAAACACTCAAAGTCAAAATAGTTGTCCATAATGACATCCATCTATACAAAAAGTTAAAAGAAAGAACAAATATGCTTAAGAGTCATAGAAGAAACAGGACATAAATGCAATACCTAGTGCTAAAAATTAGCATACTCAATGTAAAAAAATCCAAAGTGAGGCTGAATATAAACAAACTGGACATATCAGAATAAAATAATTAAAATAATAATAAATTTAAGACCTAACCTAGAAACTATCAAAATAAAGTGAAAATATTTTTTAAATACAAGCAGAATAGCAGTAAGTTATAAATGTGGCCAGACAATCAGTAAAGATAAAGAAAATAAGCATAGCATTAGTCTTTTAAATTTTTTACAATTAATCTTTTTTAGAAAATTCTTGCAAATTAACAGTTATTTTCAATTTCAATGAAAAAAATATTGGATCAATATTTTTCCCAATGAAATAACTCTCAACATATATAAAATGATACAATCCATTATATACCTATTAAATGACAATACAATTAAGTTAGAAATGGGTAAAAACAAAAATAATTGCAAGTAAATAGCAAATATTTTAAGATTAGATTACATGTATGGAAATAAAAATGGATTTTAAGTCAGGAGTTTTATTATAAATTTAACTTAAGAGAAACAAAATTTCAACATATCAGGATCTGTTGAATATGGCTTAAAAATTAAGGGAATGTTATAGTGATATATAACTATTTGAAAAAAATGTATTCATAAATGGATAATTAAAATTCAACCTTAAAGGACAAAGACAAAGTCACAGATATACAAAAGAAATCATAAAGATCATTTTAAAACCTAATAAAAATCATACATTTTAAAAAATAAATAGGCAAAAATATTGTTCTTTGAGATATTAATTACAGTGATGGGTCATTATCAATTATAAAAAACAAGAAAAGAAGATTGATGATATAATGTCAGTAATACACAAATTACCAACATCAGATAGAATCAAAGAAACAGATTCTACAAATGATAATGTGAACTTATTTTATTTATTTCTGTATATACTTTGAACACTGCTTAAGATATTTAAGCAGTCACTATTAAAAATGTCATCAACTACTCAAAGAAAATGAATAGATGCTCTGAAAAAACACTTGTGCTTGTATAGAAATAGGTTTTTCATATTATATTTTGTAATGATCACAACTGAAAGAAGAAAGATTTCCATTGAAAAACATGAATGTGTTCTGTCAATATGTTCTCTTCCACTCCAGTAGAAATGTTTGCCAAGAAGAACTATTTAGATGGGACCTGGAATGTTAATTAAAATAACAAGAATGAGCTTCATCAAGGAGTTCAAGGTCTTTTTAAAAAAGACACAAAATGAACTCAAAAAATTAAAAGAAAATGTTTTAAAAGATTATCAGTATAATGCCCCCCAAAATACGAACACAAGACTCAATGATGAGTCTACTTCAAAACTTGCTAATGAAATTCAATAAAGTGATGGAAACATTGAGGAGGACTCAAGATAAAATAAGTTGGAATTGAAAAAAAATCCATTTACTCACTAGATACATCAAAGGAAAGTCTTACAAGTTGAATGAATTAAAGAAAAGTGAGAATATTAGGATTGGAAAAGAAAGTAGTAGATCTAGACCAAACCAACAAGGAATATAAAAAAAATAAAATAAAACTAACAAAAACCAGGAAAGAAACATACAGAAAATTCAGGACATTATGAAAAGTCAAACCTTCCAATTTTGGTATAGATGATGGAAAATAATCTAAAATTAATACCAAAGATTAGATCTTCAACAAGATCATTGATAACTTTGCCAAACTTTTTTTAAAATTTTTTCTCTTTATTACATATTTTCTTCATTTACATTTCAAGTGTTATCCAGAAATTTCCCCATACCCTCCCCCATCCCCGCCCTGCTTCCCTACCCATCCCCTCCCACATAATGGCCCTGGCATTCCCCTGTACTGGGGCATATAAAGTCTTTATGACCAAGGGGCCTCTCCTCCCAGTGATGGCCAACTAGGCCATCTTCTTCCATATATGCAGCTAGAGACATGAGCGCAGGCAGAACTATTTAGTTCATGTTATTCTTCCACCTATAGGGTTGAAGACCCCTTCAGCTCCTTGGGTATTTTCTCTAGCTCCTTCCTTGGGAGTCCTGTGTTCCAACTAATAGCTGACTGTGAGCATCCACTTCCGTGTTTGCCAGGCACTGGTATAGCCTCCCACGAGACAGCTATATCAGGGCCCTTTCAGCATTATCTTGCTGGCATATGCAATAATGTTTATTTTTGGTGGCTGATCATGGGAAGGATCCCTGGCAGCCGCCGTCACTGGTTGGTCCATCCTTTTGATTCAGCTTCACGCATGATCTCTGTAACTCCTTCAATGTGTGCTTTGTTCTTAATTCTAGGAAGGGGCGAAGAGACCACATTTTGAACTTCATTCTTCTTGAGTTTCATGTCAAACTTTTTTTTTTTTTAATAGCACAAATTCATGCAAGTTCAAGAGGCAGCCAGAAGATCAAATAGACTATACAAGAGAGGATATATCACAGTTAAATAGCTAAACCACTAAACACAGATACCAAAGAAAGAACATTAAAAGCTGGAAAAATATAAATTTTCACTGTTCTATAGATGTTGGAACTTGGGAGAATAGAGTTAAAGAATGGGGCAGACTCAAGTCTCATGCGAATGCCAACTTTATTTATTGCATCAGACAATTTATATTCTGAGGTTTAAGAGGTCCTAGTAATAGTAGATATGAATTCTGAACTGTAGCCAGGTAAGGCTTCCAGTGGTGGGACTGGGTTACATTCATTTGAGTTGTTGTTCAAGGGGTCCCCATGGAGACCCCTAAACCACTCGAGCTGATGCTAGGACAAGACAGTTCTGTGAAAACTAACAAGTGAGCCTGATTGCTGATGATAACATCCACAGAGCTCACTGATTGCTGGGTGTAGAGAGGTGAAGCTGGTGCAAGGATGGAGGCTTCGTCTGTATCTTATAGTCTGTTGGATGTGAGAAGGTACTCTTTAGGCTACAGAAATAGAAACATGGACACTAACCCAACCACAAAACCCCTGTACTACAATTCCTTCTGCCTGTAAGAAGTACTGGGGCTATGGTGGGTTAGAACTTGTGAGAGTGGCCAAACAATATTTGCTTTGACTTGAGGTCCAGGCCAAGAGACAGAGTCCATGTCCTACACACAGTGTATATGGCCAGGAATTGGAGACTGGATAGCTTAGAGACCTATGGTAGAACCAAACATAACTGATTTTTTTAAAATGTCAATAAAATGATTCCTGATCATATTTAGCTATACTCATAGATTGGTGCCTTTTTCACTTATGATCAGAGAGGCTTCATCTGGCAGCATATGGGAATAGATTCAGAGATACATAGCCAGACATTATGCTGAGTGAGAGTCTATATTGGAGGTCGCCATTGGTCATACCTCTCAGAGATTGGGGAACAACTGGAAGAGGAGAAGAAAACACTGTAGGATTCAGAGGGGACAGAGAACACCAGGAGAACATGGCCCACCAAATCAATTAACCAGAGATCTCATGGGGTCACAGAGAGTGAAAAGCAAGAACAGGGCCTGCATGGGTCTGAATTAGGTCTTCTCTGTATGTTATGGCCCTTAGCTTGATGTTTTTTATGGGACTACTAAGAGTGGGAGCAGATGTTTCTCTGAGTATTGTGCTTGTTCCTAAGGTTCTTTTTCCCTCATATTTGGCTGTCATATCCAGCCTCAATAGGATGGTTTTTAACCTTGTTTTGTACCTTGTTTTGTCATGTTTGGTCATTGTCTCTTGAGGCCTGATCTTCCTAAAGATGAAACAGAGGAATGGATCTGGGGAGGTAGGCTTGGGGGAGGAACTTAGGGGATTGGAGGTAGGGAAAACTGTGGTCAAACTGTATTATATGAGAGAAGAATCTACTTTCAAAAGAAAAAAACCAAAAGATTCCATTATTCTAATAACAAAGTAGATGATGTATTAAAACTAACAAGAAGAGATAAATATGTATATTTCACTCTAACCAAAAGAACAGTCAACCTATAACACATTATAATCTTCAAAATATGGGCATCAAATTCTGAAGTACATAATTTCATCAAGAAAAAAAAATCTACCATTGTGTTTTATGACACAAATTAGCATCAATCACGTAATAATAGGTGGTTTAAATTACTTATTTCATGCCTTTCTCTGGTCTCTGAAAAAAAAATATCTATATGGTACACATCCATCTATGAAGATAAACATTTATATACATGAAATAGGAACAAACTAATATGTTAGCAAAGAAGTTATATTTCTTGTCATTATAGAATGATAATTGAAAGATTCACAAACATAATAAATGAGCAGAATCTATTACTGAGTTTAAAAACTGATATGGCATATTATTGTAGACATAGACACTTTCCTGAACAAAAGAAAAGAAAATAAAAACAACCACTGTAATAGAATATGGTAAGCAGAACAGTCTATCTAAAATTAGGAATCCATAACATGACACTGTAGAGAGGAACCCTCAAACTAAGAAAACATGACAGAGAGAAGCATCTGTGAAGAGATGAAATTAAAGAATGCTTAAAGAAGTGCTGGCTGATTTCAAGGTGGGGGTGTGCACCTTGTTCTTTGTTTAGGTAGTTTTTGTTTTTGTTTCGTTTTGTTTTATTAGAAGTTTCATGATTTCATTAACAGTGAGATAGCCAATTACTTCTTAGAGATAAGTTATAAGAATTTTCATATCATTTGGAGTTATGTAGTGAATACTCATGGTTGTCCTTAAGAGTTTAAAACAAGGAATAACACTGACTACACAAAATGGGTTGACTGCACATACAGAGAGAGACCTGTGAAGACTAGGTATTTAGAGAGTCAAGAGCACTCTATAACATACACAGATTTAAAACTTATAAAAGTATGTAAATAGTAGATAATTTACAAAGCAAATATACCAACAAAACTTTATAATTTACTTTTAGACTGGTTGCATTTGAGGGAATTGGGAAAACAGAGAAAGTAAACATCATACTATATGTCTAAGGAAAGATGGATACATGTCTGAGATTGGCACAATGTGACAGGGTTTTCCTATCCAGTTACATGAAAATATTAGTGCAGCAGGAGGCCTGTGATTGGACAGGTAAAACGAAGGTAGAGCTAAGAGAGGCAGAGACAGAGCATCTCAGAAGAGAGGGAAAGTCAAGATGGAAGCAGATGGACAGAAAGAAGAATCTGAACCAGTGTGGCTTTAATTAGCCACAGTTAGCTATGATATCATAAAGGTTAGAATAATTGTGATACTTTGTCTAACCTAGGTGGGCAGCTTTTATCATTATCAATTCTGAAATTGTCGTATTGGCATGTTGTGAATTGAGAACTTATTGATACATAAATCTGATTGGTTAATTATAAGCTTCAAGAGTTTTGATTTAATTGATTATTGGAATGTGGGATGGCCAATTGCAGGATTTGTTTGTTTGTTTGTTTGTTTGTTTTGTTGTGGGTTTTTTTTTTTTTTTGGCATAGAAGGAACTAGTAGAGCCAGAGACAAATGAACCATAGCGGGGAACACAGACCAGTGGCTGTGAGGACAAGCTAAAGACAGAGACAACAGGACCATGCCAGGACAGAGAGTTGTAGTGGCTAACTGTCGTTATGTGGGGCTGGTGTGGCAGCAAAGAAAATTTGGGAGCTCCATTCCCTCCTGAGAGTTGGTAGGCAGTAGGACTGAAAGTTTGATGGTCATTTTAAATATTTCCTGCAGCAGGCACAAGGGTTTGGAGGCATGGCCATGAGAATGAATGGAAATCTCCAACTGACTATGGTAGAATGGTAAAAGACATCTTCAGGATGATACAAAGACCTGGGATAAGGGAGGTGCTCAAGAAAACTGGGATTGACCTTAACAGCACACATCCTACAGCAAGGCAGGAACCCCAGTGGAGTGATAGACACACCAACTCACCCACAAAACTTTCATCCCAAAATTGATCCTGTCTATAAGAAATAGAGGCATAGGTAATGGAGCAGAGACTGAGAGGGTGGCCAGCAAATAATCAGCCCATCTTGAGACTCATCCCTTGGCAAACACCAGTCCCTGACACTATTAATGATACACTGTTATGCTTGCAGACAAGAGTCTAACATGGCTGTCTTCTGAGACAGCTGACTCAGACAGATACAGTCACCCACAGACAAACAGTCATAGAGCTTGAGGACTCTTTGGAAAGAATAAGAGGAAGAATTACAGGGCCTGAAATAGATAGGAACTCTACATGAAGACCAAAAGAGTCAAAATCCTGGAACCTTGGGGCTCTCAGAGATTGAACCACCAATCAAAGAATATGCACAGGCTGGAGCTAGGACTTCATGCACATGTGTAGCAAATGTGATGCTTGGTCTTCATGTGGGCTCTGAACAATTGAGGGGGAAAAAAATCCCCAAAGGTATTGCCTATATGTGGGATGCATTCTTTTAGCCTGGCTACCTTGTCCTGCCTCAGTGGGAGAGGATGCACCTAGCCTTGTAGAGACTTGAAGTGGCAGGGTAGGGGACCCAGAGGACCCTTACACATTCAGAAAAGGGGATGGAGAATAAATTGTGGGAGAGGGTGATCAGGAGGGGACAGTGAATAGCATGTAATATGAATAAGTAAAAGAATTAAATATAAAATAGATATTGGAGGTAATATTTATTATTGCCCATGTTTCCCAGTTTTATTGTAATAGAGGTCACTGCTTGTGTGAAATTCTATCATGCCAGACACTTACTTCTTCCTAAGTTTTTGAAAACTCTCACCCACTCCTAAGTCATTAAACAGCAACTTATTAAGCAGTTTAATAAAGGAAGACCTTGAGCCAGGCCCAGCTGCAGCAGAAGCCCCACTTGGCTGCCTGCCAATGGCTGATCAACACAGCTACCATCAGAGCCCAGATCCAGCACTTTCAGTTGATCCAACTCAACATCTTCCCCATCTATGAATTGCTGGAGCACATGAAGGTAGGCAGAAGCAGAGCTCCAGGATCATATATCAGCAGGATAGCTGAGATGAGTTTTNTATATATTCAGTTTTCATTACCACTGAGTATTTTGCAGTAGAGGTGGGAAATATAGAGGAACAGAGTGGTGAATGAAAGGTGGAGAAAGAGGCACAACTAGAGATGTGAAAGTGGTGATAGCTGCATGTGAAGCCTAGAGAGGACAGGGAATGTGTCATTGACCAGTATGGCCAAAAGGACAGTGTGTAGCATCCTGAAGCTTACACTCTGACTCAGCCCCCAAGCTTGCTGCCCAGCCACATGGTACCCTGATTTTGAGCAATGACTGGATGGATGTTCAAGATGAAGAAGGATCATTTCTGGATTAGACTTTCTTCAAAGATTTCTAGGGTCCATTCTGCTCCTGGAGACCACTTTGGTATCTGAGGTCTGCTGTCCCAGGCCATGTTTTGTGGATGCCTGAGCCCAAGATTTATGTGGATGTTCAAAATCCCAAACAGACAGGAGTTATATTGGTGTTCATGGCCCAGATTAGCCCTGTAAGCCATGGAGATGGCCATGGTCTGTGCGAGCACCTGAAACTGTGTTGACTGCTGTGGGCCGTATTGCCACTAAGGGCAACATCTGGATCCATAGTTGTTCTGTAGCTGGGGTCTATGTTGATGTCCACGTTCTGTGTTACCACTGAAAATGAGGCAAATATTTGTGAACTAGGCTGCAACCTGAAGCCATATAGCTGTTCAAGTGACATGTTCCCACTGGTAGTCATATTAATGAGGGGCCTTAGCTGCCACCCAAGACCATAGTGATGTTCAGGTCCATGCTGCCACCACAGGCCATGCCTAGGTCCATGGACCTTATGTGTCAGAGTGCCATGTTGATGCCCATGGCCAGTACTGCCAGAGGGACCATGCTGAGTTCTATGATACTTGCTGATGTCCTAGGATTATGCTTTTTTCCAGAAACTGTATGTAAGTCCACGATCTATGCTCCCAATGACTGGATAAGTCCAGGAAGCTACTTTGCCATGCTATCAATGACTGTAGACTCAGAGTTGAGAAAGAAAAACATAGAAGACTTCTCTGTGACAACACCAGTCCCCACCCACCCTATGTTCTTCCAGAAATGTAACAGCCTAGGCAGAAAGCCTCCAAAGGAACTATTAAAATGGTATAAGAATGATGAAGTGTAGCTCTCTACAGTTGATGGCTTCTGGCAGGAGTGCATGTGGAGAAGGACTCAGTTTTCTTTAAGGGGCTGGACACTGAGAGTTTGTCATGCTCCAGTGACTATAGGTGCAACAAAATTTGGAACTTTTTTCTTTTTTCTTTTCTTCTTTCTTTTGGGGTGGTCACAAGGTGGGTGTTGGTGACTGACCTGGGAATACTGAGAAGACAGTACAATGCTCTTAGAGTTCATGATCTGAAATTCCCAAATAAACAATAAAGATATTGAAAAAAAAAGACCTTCCAATTAGCTGGTTTGATAAAAATTCTAATTCATAAGGGATTGTGTAAGCTTTATGCTCTACAGTTACTTCTACTACTAAGTGAACCCATCAAGATTAACTCTGATAGCCTAATAAACAAATGTATGAATCCGAGGAGCTCTGGGGAGAAGCATTTCTCCTTGTAACCATTCTCATTCATTGTACCAAATGTGAAATGGTTATGCACAGTTTTCCAAATGGTTGACACACACTGATATGTCTTCCTTTGATTCTGTCTTCTGAATACAACAGGTGTTTTCCTGTGGTCCATTTGTGAATTTCCAACTTTCTGATTAGATTAATTATTGGGTTGAATCTGCTGGTCTTATATGTTGTATTACCTGTTTACAAGAGTGGTGTTTTTCTTATAGAGAACTCGGTGTGTATGTGAAAGGGGCTGCATTAGTTCCTTTTCTGTTGCTGTGATAAAATACCATGACCAAAGCAACAACAGGAGGACAATTTTTTTAGGATTGTACAGTTTCAGAAAGATAAAAATCCATGATGGTGGAGAAACCATGGAAACCAGTGACAGATGTGGCAGCTGGAGCAAAAAGCTGAGGGATACTTCTTGAACTAAAAGCTGAAAGCAGAAGGAACAAACAGAAATGGGGTAAAGGTTTTCACCTGAAGGCAGGTTCCCAGCCACATGCTTCTTACAAGGCTGCAATACATAAACATGCATGCTAGGTTTGATAAACAGAATCTCGGGTCAAATCTGAACTTCTCTTTGTAGAAAAGTTAGGTGTCAGAAGAAGGTTAGGGCGTCTAACTACTGTTTGCTGGACAAACAAGAAATTCTTCTCAGACCACACAGAGATGAAAGATAAAACATAAATGTTAATGGTTAAAACTGAACAGAGGGGTCAGGTGTTCTGACAAACATGAAAATGCAAATGACACTTGCTATTTTTTCATTATATTCCCCCAAAGAAATCTGATTCATTCTGTCTTTATCTGTCTCTATCTTATGTTTCTGTCTGTCTGCCTGCATCTCTTTGTCTGTCTCTATATCTGTCCCTCCCTCTCTATCTCCACCTGCCCATACAGGGTTCTGTTCTTGCGATCTATATTCTGCTTTTCGTCAACAGCGATATAAGCCAAGAGAACTACTATAAGGTAACTAGCCACCACTATTGTTTTTTGTTTGTTTGTTTATTTGTTTGCTTGCTTGCTTGTTTTGTTTGGATTTTAATTATGGTTCTTAGACCAGGACAAGTTCCCTACTCTGTTTTACACCCTTGTTAAGTTAAAGACCAATGATGCTATGTACAAGTGCAGAAGGACCTTCACAGAGGACATCTATGACTTCTCATGATGACTATGACTTCTGAAGTGAATGGGAATAAAGGACCTCTCTCCTTTTCATTGGCATGATAACTTTATAATAGTATTATCACAAAGAATGCATGTGTGTGTGATCCTGTCACATCAGATGAAAGCAGCAAATCTTTGTATTTTCTCTACCCCTAAATTTACAGATCACTTTAAGGTTGATATATTCCCTCATTCATGCTCAGGAGTAAACTTGCTTAATTTGGTAAATTCAAGACACTAACTGCAAAAACATCTAAAAGTATGAAGTATATCCACAAGTTTTCTCTCATAGACTTGTATTTTCCAGGTATATCTATTCATATATACATATGCGTATAGTCTATGGATATGACCCCATTCAAATCACTTCCTAATCATTTGTTATTCAGTTTTTCATCTAAGTAAATTTGTAATTGATGTGTGTGTGTGTGTGTGTGTGTGTGAAAGAGTGGGGAGGAGGGAGAAAAATGGGTATAGAAACCACAGAAATATACTTGAGCATTTTTGCTCTATGAATAGAATAAAATTCAATGTTTTGAAATACATTTTCACTCCTGTGTCCTTTTAGCTAGTAGTGCAACATCGAGAAGGATAATGGACATCAAAGTTCAAAGGTAAAATTGACAGAGGCTGATGCTTAAAATTTTTACTTGGTTGTTAGATGCAGATAAAATGATAAATGTGAATAGGGAATTTAGAATTTTATGTTTAAAGAAAGAACACATGAATTAGCAGAATAGTGTAAGTGGCTTCCAGTTTTTTTTGAAGACTGTTGTGTGGCCCAGATGAGCACATTAAAGCCAAGGGACAGAAGCAATTGTAGAAAAGCAGTTCAAGGTTATCAGCACTTGAGTTTCTTAAGAAGTATGTCATCCTTGGCAGGTACTGAGGTGCTTCTCATCAGAGGTATTCAAGCTGTGTGATGACAGTTGATAATCACTGGTCTCTTTTGACACTGCATCAGTGATACACAAAGCATCCACATGAAATCAGTTTTTCCTATTTTCCTTGATAATAATTACAATTGTGTTCAAATCTCTGGGCTGGCACAATCAGAATCAACATCCCTAGAATTCAAGTGTTCCCTCCTCTCTTTTATTTTCTTAGCTAACATAACTTCTTATTTTGAAGAAGAGGGGAAAAAGCCCAAAGGTACCATACACATCAAAATGCTCTTGAAATATAACATTTTGATGAGTTAAGAAGTAAAGCAGTAAGAAATAAGTATGGATTAAATGTCTCTTAAAAAAATGGGTGTTAAAAATTGATGGAACAGTACCTGGCACAACACACTAAGGACTTTGCCAAGTCTCTAGCATTTGAAATATTCTTTGTTACACTTGACAAAGTCGACCCCACTGAGTGTCTCAAAAGATATTGCCACCACAGGCTGGCACAGCTACCCATAAATACACAGTGTGAGTTTTCAAACAGATTCTTCCATTCAAAAACAAAACATAGTCCAAGTCTGAGTGATGGAGGGTGTCCTGGACATCTTCCAACCAGAGAAAACAAATCTGGAACACTGTAGCTATTGTCCTTAATAGTCTAGCAATCCAAGCTTTGGGTTTATGCAGTCCATTGTTGTATGCCTATTGTGGTGGTTGCTGTGTTGTTGATGTTGTGTTATGCTAAAGGAATCTTTTCATTGTTATGCCCTATTCTAAAAAAAAAAAAAACAAAAAGATTCACAGCATTGCTTGGATGACTGCTTAACCTCTTTCTGACTTTCATTTGCCACTTCTTTACTAGATCTTTCTGATATCTTCTCTATTATCTTATTCTACCAGTGCCCCCCTCCCCCCAATCTCCAGTTCATACTGTTCACACTGTTTTATGTGGAGACAAAACACTTCTTCATTCGACCCTTCTCCTTCCTAGTTACTACAACCATGGGTAAGTCCAGCGGAATCTTCAAACCTGCCATATGGAAAGGAGGATGGGCACTAAGGTCTGAGATGGGCCATGAGCCCAATCTTTGTATTTGGAGACTGGGGAGCCATTTTTTTTTCAGCTCTCACCATCCCCGAGAAACAAACTCGTCAATACTACAGTTAATATGGACATTTGGTTCTGTGTAGAATCAAGTTCATTCTAATGTATTTGTTAATAGGATAGATATATGTTTGGGAAACCCAGAAGTGTGGAACTGTGAAAGGCAGTCTGTGTTCTGGTCAAACGAGGCTTACTCTAGAGACCCAGTAGAAAATCCTACAAGGGACAGAACATTGAGCTATGCTCCCAGACAGAAATGCCTGACACCACGAGCCCTCAACTCCATCATTCTGTGGCCATCAGTCACGTAGGCTGTCCAGACTTCTCACCCTCACTGTTACCTGGCAATAGCCAGGTATGCTCCTTGCTATAGTTACCCTGCAACAGCACATTGTTCCTGAGAGCAGATGACCGCAGCTGATGATGCCACTTGTGCTAAAGCAACACAATTAATAATCAGAATACAGGGGTACTAGAGTGTTAAAAGGATATGAGACACCTAGGTACACACACAGTGTTCACTAGTCACATATGCTACAGTACATGGCTTTCTGAGACTGGTGAGACATGAACAGCAGATTGTGATTAGAAATGCAATGTAAACACAAGTAATTTCATATAATTTCATATATATATATGAAATCTAGGAGCAATAAATATTGGAATACATATCGTATATTAAATGTTGTACATGTTATACACTCATGGCCCCACCACAGAAAGGCCTGCAGCTCACACCATGTTAAAGAACAAAGAGTATAGAAAGAAAGAGATCACACACGGTAGGAAAACTTACTGAGACAAAACATGTGTTTCAGTTCAAAGACCTGAAGATGTTTGTTCCCAAACAGTGGGGGTGTGCTACTGTGTCAGTGAAAGAGCACTGCATAGGACACTTGGAGTTGATGGCAGGCTATAAGAGGACTGGACTTTCTTTTATTGATACTTATTAGTTATTACTGGTATTTTCAAGTAAAAAATATCCCTGGAAAGAGACACATAGGTGTAGGTTTCAGCTTCCTATCCCCAAAGGAAGGCCAATCATGCAAACACACAGCTGAGTACAAGGAGTCAGAAGAGGGGAGCTGGTACAAATGGAGACCATAAAGAATGTAGAGGATCCATGCTAATAAATGGCTGATGGGACATTGCAGTGAAATCCTCAGTCATAAGTAAACTTGGATTTTGAAGAAACAAAAACAAAAACAAAAACCAACCAACCAACAAACAAACAAGTTTACTTATGACTGAGGATTTCACTGCAATGTCCCATCAGCCATCCTGGGTATACTATCAGACTGCATGCTAAATAAATAGATTGAATGAATGAATGAATGAATGAATGAACGAATGAATAAACAAGCTTTCCATGTATGGATGTGTTTGTGGCAAGATATTTAATTTATTTTACTTTTTTGTCAGTGCCACTGTAGACTAAGAATTGGACACATCATCTTCTAAGCCTCCATGAGGGTCAGTATTGTGATCCTAAAATCCTGGGCCTTCAGCAAACACAGGTAAGTTTTAGCTCAATTAGAGGGTCCATGATCCCAGACTAAAAAATTGCAGTCAAGGTGGGGACCTACTGTGTGCACATAAAGGGTTTGGGTAGGAACCTACTGTGTGGGCTTCCTGGTGTTTTTTTTTTTATACCTGTTGCTACCTGAAATATGTACTTGGACTTACTTCTTTCCTCAAAGGGCTTGAGCAACTGACCATGGCAACCTTCAAGAGAAAGTGACACTCTCTTACTAAGAAAGCATGTATGAAAAAATTGGATGGTTCTCTTTGATTGGATGGAGTTTGTACTTCAAACACTTGAAATATATGTATTATTTCAGGAATTGTAGAAATTTCCGAGAAAGAAAAGTAGGGGTTGTGACCTGTGAAGGTACCTATCTCGGATCTCTGGAGCTACAGTTGTGTGGGAGAAAGGGGGTTGTGACCTGTGAAGGTACCTATCTCGGATCTCTGGAGCTACAGTTGTGTGGGAGAAAGGGTTGCCATGCTGCATACCTTTACTGTGTAGAATTAGAAATACTGAGGATCAAGTTGTCAGAGAGTACCCAGTACTCAGAATAATGTTCTACTGCAGCAATGTTTACACCCTTCTATGGAACATTCTATGGAAGAATTCACATAGTCTTTCTTTTGTATCTATCAGAAACATGTTTTCACAGAAAACAAAACAGAACACAGTCCACTTGCAAGCAAGCCAAATCAGACAGATCCAGAATAAAACCAGTGTAATTTAAATACATCATCCTAACAGCTAGCCATCTCCACCTTCCTTCGGTTTCCACTCATGCTGAGAATGAGGAAGAATGAAGCAGTTTGACAATTTTCCTTAAATGTAACCAGAGAAAAGAAACTCAAATATACAGGTGTAAAAGCAAAATTCTAACAAAACAAAATCTAAGGCCATCTTTTTCCACCCACTCATTTACAAGTGTAGAGACTCAGACTCTCTGAGGGAAAGACAAAAGAGGGATAAGTGATTGCACAGTATGAAGCTCAGCGGCCCAATGCCCTATGGGATCATTTCCTGGGGCCTGGCAAGTGTGAGGGTCTGAATCTTTACCGTCTGGGAAAGGATGGGGTGCAGATCTGTAAACTGTAATTGGACAGATTCAGACAGCTCTCAATTTAGCTGTTGCTCCACAAGCAAGCAGAGGCCTCCTCTGTTGACACTGATGATGGAGATGTTAGCAGAGGGTAGCGAGAGGCACTTGGCTGCCTCCCCTGGAGACCAGGCAGGGCATGCCTTCCTGGGTACTGGGAGGAAAATCCGGCTCATTAAAAACAGAAAGTTTTCTCTGACATTTTTCAACCCTCTCTACACGATTCCTCCCTTGTCTTCATTTCTCAGCCTGACCTTTTCCTCTCACCTTTGCCCCAAGGGTCAACGGAACTTCATGGTTGATACTGATTTTTTTTTTTAACAGCAGCAATTTCAACCCAGTATGAAGTGTCCCCAAAGCACAGAAGGCATCAGACTAAAGTGCCTCTCCAACAACTTGATACGCAGGCTAATTCACAAAGGCATAGAGGAAGGGAGGTGTTGTTTTGTTCTTGACTTTTTCAAAATCTAGACATTCCCATGGCCCTGCCTCACCCTTTGGCTTTTTTACAAATAATCACCTTTAAAATGTGATGTTTCTGAATCAAACTCACGTATCGGTCTTTCGTGATTTTGCCAGTGTAATTATCTTTGCACATAACTCTCAGTATAAAGTTCAAGTGACTCAAGGACTCAGCTCTCTGCTTCAGTTCCTTTAATATGCCTCAAGTTTATTACAGAAAATTTCAACATAATAGAAAGTACAGATTATAGAACACGCAATGACAGCAGACTCTTCAACCCTGTTAAACATTGACCAGTGCTATCTAACCCTATTGCATATCTACTCAGCTTCTAATCAGTCAGCATCACATTTCATGGAAATCTCAAATCTTACATGTTTTTACTTGTAAATATTCCAATATGTACATCTGGGATGTAGAGGAACTAGAAACATGTAAAGTAAAGAACATATATATATACTCCCTGACTAAAACTAACAAGTCCTCTCTCTAACCAGACATCTCTATTATGTTAAAAATAATATTTAACATTATATTTGTTGAGTTAAATTTAAGAAAAGTCTATTTCTTGTGGTCTTTGATTTCTTTTTACTTCTTGTTTGATCTATCCATCCTTCACATCTTCTATTTGTGGAAAGTTGTTTCTAAAATAATATTTTTAAGAGGACCCAGGAAGATGACTTAATAGGCAAAAGCCGTGATCATACAAGTCTGATAGTAAAGTCCAGAACCCAGGACACACATAAAAATTCTAATCCAGTGCCATGTAACCGTAATCCCAGTTGTTTTCTCATCATGAGATGGGAGGTGGCTACAAGGGAATTACCCTGGGGTGTATAGTGCAAGAACAGAACTAAGGTTTAATAACATGCTTTCCAAAGTCACCTGACCTTCTTAGGAGTATAAGGGATATATATTATGTACACACACAAATACACACAGACACACAGACACACTCACACACACACATAGACACACTCACACAAACACAGACACACACACAAATATACAAACACAAACACACACACACACACACACACACACACACACACACACACACACACATCCTTGTAGAATATCTGGTGTTCTGAATTTTTCTTAATACCTTTCCCAAATATGATATCTTATTTTCTCTGTTTCATTCTTTCTTTAATTGATCAAATTTTAGCCAGATTTTATTTCTTTGTCTTTCCTGATTTACTTCCTGCATCTTCATTCTAAAAAAGTCCATCTCTGAGAAGACCATATTCAACAAGACTCCCCTAATTCAGCTCCAGAATACAGAGAAGATACTATTAAGTCAGGGTTAATCTTTAGATAGAGATATTTGTAATTGGGGAAGAGCATTTCCATCAGAAAGTTTATAAAATCTAGCTAACTTTCTATTTAAAGGTGGCTTTTTATTTCCTCTATGTATTGAGCATTTCATGACCAAGATTATTTTAAGTTTTATTATATAACATTAAGTTATTATATCTAAACCTTAACTTCCCATTTCACACAAAGACCTCTTTTGTCAATGTGTTGTTTTCTGAAAAACAAACTAGCAAACAAACAAACAAAAAGACTAAATGGTTAAATAATGTCCCAGATGGAAAGCTTCCAGAAGGATTCCATTTTAAAATGTTAATATCTGTGGTGATATGAATAAGAATAGGCTCATATATTTGAACGCGTAGTCATCAGTGAGCAGCACTACTTGAGAAAGTTTAGGAGATTTCGTCTTATTGGTGTAGTTGTGGCCTTGTTGGAAGCAGTGAGTGACTGGGGGTAGGTAGACTATGAGCTTTCAAAAGCCCAAGTGAGGCCCAGGGGCTCTCTCTGCTGCCTACAGATTCAGATATAGAAGTCTCAGCTGCTTCAGCAGGGCCATATCTGCCTGTGTACTGCCATGATGCTTTGCCATGATGATAATGGACAAAATGTTTGAACCTGTAAGCAGGGCTCATTCAAATGCTTTATTTTATGAGTTGCTGTGGCCATGGTTTAATAACATGCTAGTCATACAACACTAAGACAGAGATTTATAACAGGATTAGAGCTATTGCAATGTCAGTCCTGACTATGCTGCTTATTGGCTGAATGTGGAAACTTTGGGTCAGGAAAGTGGGTAAATGTTATAGTGTCCATACAAGTAGAATCAAGGAAACAGTGCAGCAGAAGGCAATGTAGATTATGATAGAATAGTGCATGAGATTTCAGAGGGGTAGGCCTGTTCTTGTGAAAGTTCATTGAAGAATGTGGCTGCTTTCTACCCCTTTCAAAAACAAAAACAAAAACAAAAACAAAAACAAAACAAAACAAAACAAAACAAAAAACCCTGCTTGAGGCTAAATTGAAGAATTTTGAATTATTGACACTGGCAGACATTTCAAGACAGTCTAGCAGTCTACCATGCAGGTACTCTTTGGTAGGACTGTAATGAAAAGGAGCAAACTGTGCAAGAAAAAAAATACAAAATGTCCAGTTTGAGAAAGAAATGAACAGCAGAAAATGTAATGGACTTAAGTCTGGTGGTGCTCAAAGGATAAAAGGTTTCAAGAAAAGTCTGATGTTAAATAAAATAAAGGGAGTGGTAAACCCAGGGCAAGAGACCACCCAACTAAGCTTCTAACTCCTGAAAAATAACTAAAGAAAATGTCAGTGAGGGAAACCAGAAAGCTGATGCAGATGTAACTGAGTGAGGGAGCCATGTTTCAGCCCCAGCAAGTAGCTGAGCTTGGCAGGTTCAGCCAAATAGTTCTGGGTTTACCATCAAAGATACAAGAAAGGGCTTGTAGACTCTCTCTCTATAGCTACGGAAAGGCTCCGAGGCTAGGCATGTGTTCAGGCTATCCATGTATGGAGGCCCACAGAGGCCAGTGCATGAAGCTGTAAAGGTGAAACCTGAATTTCACTTGAAACCCCAAGATGTTGCAGTTGCCCCAAGTCATGGGATACCTGCCAAGATGAGCTTCAGACTGAGTGTAGAACCAGGCCACGAGAGAGAAGTGTGTTACAGTTAACAAAACGACAATGAGCTGGTGTTCTCAAGAGTAACTTTTTTATCAGACATAGATGTGAAATTTAAAGTATGTCCTGCTGGTTTTTAGTTGTGCTTTGGTCCAGTATTTCCTTGCTGCGTCTTTGTTCCTCCACTTTGGAATAGCATGCATATTCTGTGGCATTGTATATTAGAAAGTGGTGATATGCTTTCTTAATTCTGATTTTACAGAGGTTTATAATTAAGAGATTGTTATGAGTCTCAGGAGAGACTTTGAACTTTTAAACAGTGCTGAGACTACTACAGATTGTTTGGCATTTTAGTTGAACTCAATGCAGCTTTGCATTATGTTATGGCTACAAGCCTAGGGACTTAGGGAGGGGCATATGATTATCTGAATAAAATGGCATAGTTATCAGAGAGTGGCACTACCTGAGAAAGATTATATGGTGTGTCCTTTTTAGAGTTGTTATAGTCTTATTGAAGTATAGCACCAGGAGTAGACTTTGAGGTTTCAAAAAACTAAGCCAGGCCCAGTGTCTCTCTCTTCATGCTATCTGTGGGTCTGAATGTAGAACGCTCATTATGCTGCCATGCTGCCTACCATGATGATAATAAACTAAGCCTCTGAAACTGTTAACAAGCCTCAACTATATACTTTCTTTTATAAGACTTGTTATGCTCATGGTGCCTCTTCACAACAATAGAGAACTGGTGAAGATAACACCAAAGAGTAATATGCCATGTCTAGGATATTAATTATACTGCAGCTGAAATTGAAAATTCTTTACTCCATTTTCATCCATCCAATCATGTGACAGATCCTACTTCAATGGTTCTTACTCAATGGTGATGTTGAATCGCAAATGTCCATTCCTGTAACGGTTTGGAATCTAAAAAAAAGACACAGATATCACACATATAAATCTAGAAACAACTGCATATTCAGTGTTACATTACACATATAGAGACAAGCATGACAACTAAGTACCATGGGGTGACTATTTGTTTTTAATGTACCCTAGATACAGTGCCTAAATCACAGTCTTTGCCCCACTGCCATCAAGGCTTCTTCATACCTCATTCAATATATCTCTTTCTTTGAATAGTTACAGTAATATTGGCTTTTAACAATCAATTATTTGGCTAGTGTTTCACCTTCATGTAAATGGAATTGAACACTTTGTGTCTTTTATGTGACTAAATGAATTTCTGAAATATTTTGTCTGTTCAAATAATTCTAGATATTTATTGTGTGTACATTTCTAATGTAGTTGAATAGTGTTCTGTTTTATAATTACACAATGTATCTATTTTATTATTGATGTATACTAGAGCTTTCTAGCGTTTGGTGATTAAAAGAAATATGGTTCCTTTAAAACACTGATTTGCTGAAGACACAATTGTATTTTTATTTATATGTAGATCCTAGAACAAAATTTACATCATTGGAATCTAAGAGATGGCACAATGGGTGAGTTCAAACTGTAACCTATATAGGAAAGACAGAGATGACTCTGTCATGATGTCTTCTTACATAATGCATGTGCCAAGACATAGCCTGCCTCCCAACAAGCCAAAATCCATAAATGTTTTTAAACCTCATTATGTGTAAGACACATCCAACGTCATGTGTACCTGCTTCTGCTGAGAGGTATCCACAGCAGGTGCATCTACTTCCAGCAGCACACTGTGTGTTCTAAGCTATTCAGGGCCTCACCTGCATTTCCAGATCTGACCTTACTTTTCAGGTGTCATTTAAAGGTTTCTATTGCCTTGCAGAGGTGGTAATTTTCTCTTTTGGAAGTCTAGTAGAGCTATAATTTCATGTTTTTGGGCAACATGGTTATTTCCTTTAATGAATGAGTTGTCTGTTCAAGTCTTCCACTCATTTTCTGTCATACTGTCTTTTGTTTTTATTGATGATTTAAACACTTTCTATTAAAGTTTGAGATGCATTACTACTTAATCTAAGAAAAAATTACAAGTACCAGCAAACAAACGATGTTTCACTGTTCATCTTTGAGTTGATTAGTTACCTATTACCCTAAAACAAAAGATTGTTTCTCACTGACAAAAAACTGTTTTGCTTAATTATTTGCATAACATTACATCTTATCTTTTGTAGTATTCTATCAAGCAATTTATTGATACTGTTCCTTTGTAATCATTTACTTATAAATAGAGCATGACTATCAGAGTCTGATATTCATTTTTGACACTAAAAATGATTTTATATTTGATTCCTTCATTCATCTTCATCCCCAGTTAGAGAGTCTAGCACCAGGCACTCAGGTGACCACTGATGACTAAGCATAGCATATTTCCACACCAGGAGCATGAATACATAGAAATTACTAGCATTTGTTTAAAATAGACGTACAGAAAAATGTATTTTGTTAGAAAATAAATCAGGCAAAAAGAAAGGGAAAAATTTATATAAGTTGTGCCTAATGCTATTACTAGATACTTGTGTGCCATGAATTAATTTTGATTCACCAGACCAATCGATTTGTGTGAAAAAAAAATAGCAATTCTCTTACACTATTTAAAAATAAGATAATATCACACCCAGAAAAAAATAGTCTAATGAAAGTGGCATTAAAGTTTTAGGGAATATCATTAATCTAACCAATAATTCATCAAATTGCTAGTGCTACAACTACATTGAATCATGGTAGCAGATGATTTTTTAAAGTATGAGATTTATATTTAAAATGAGTCATGTAAAATCTTTCTGCTAGCTCCTCATTGAACTGTAAATCTTTTCCTCTTCCACTTATGACACAATGATGTGCTGTAACTATATTCCCACAGTTTATTATGACTCGTGAGGATTTGTTGCTCCTTACAGAAATTGTGTGGGAACATCAAAAGAAAAAAGTCGAAGATTGGTACACTGCTCATAGATCCTTTGTATTAGAAAATCAACAATTTAAGCATAAGTTTTAGAGTTGAAATACAGTTTGTCCCCATTATTCCAGATTTTAGGAAGGGAGCACCATTTAGGAAAAAACTAGGGACTTTTTTTTTTTTTTTGATGTTTTCTTATGTGCCTAATAACAAAACTTTCAAAGCTTGATTTTTATGAAATTTTAGATGTTATCCAATGTACTTCTCCTTTTTGTGATAGAGAAAATAAGATATTAAAATACAAAGATATATATATATATATATATATATATATATATATATATATATATATATATATATATATCATAGTGCTAAGCTCCCAGAAACCGTATATCCTAGCAAGTGTTTTTGGACAACAGGAAATGATGATGAGCCGGAACACCAACGTCACATTGGTAGCTGTGAGTCAGAACTGCAGCCATCACAGTAATAACAGTAATAAGGTTCCATTCTCTATTGGTCGTGGACTGCCTCATCATATGGTCCATTATTTTGACTCATGAGAAGCATGATATTTAAAAAAATAATATTATTTCCTGCTTTTGGGGGATGTATCTAAAATTAGAAATGACAATGGCTGGTGCAAAGATAGCTACTAAGAGGGTAATCCACTGACTTGGAAACCATGAAGAAATTGTTGATGTTCAAATCTCAGAGAATCATGCAAATAAGAATTAAAAAGTAGAACTATCAGGCTTCAGATTGAATCTTTTAGAAATATTAAGCATAATATTAACACACAATTGCGGAATATTAATAAAAGAAAGAAATGCAATAATAACAGAATACTAAGAATAAAGTCAAATCAGTTAAATCAGACATAGGTGACTACTGAAATGATCATTTAGCTGTCATGGAAATTTGGGAAACAAAATACAAAATACATGAAAAAAATTGCCATTCCTGAAAATTATCACTGGAGATAAGAGCAATTCTGAGCCAGTATAAGATTAGAACACACAGGGAAGGAAACTGTGATCTTAGTGAAAAGAGGGACCATGTGATTCTAATGAACTTATTAATTTTTAATTATGTTTTGTTTATTTACATTTTTAGTAACTGACTTTAGTGTTCAATTTTGTTTACTTTTTAAATTGTGTTTTTGGTCCAAAACTTTTGTTCACACTTCTTGGTTAACATCTCTTTTAAACGTTGATGTTGTCAGTAGCTCTTGGTTACCATGTATCTTTCAAGCTACAAACTATATAAATGTTAATCTTTTAAAAAGACCTTCAAGGTGGCTCTCTGTCTTCTATAATGAAAGGTAGTTAGCTCAATCCCAGAATTGTCCTGTAAAGCACTCTCAATGGGTGAGCCAAATCTAATATTAGTGAATTATAATCATCTCTTAATGACATATAAATCTTTTGGTTTTAAAATACCATTTTAAAGTTGTCATTAAACTAAGATAGATTTTCCATTCTTAAGACATTTAATGACTCAGGGTGGAATTGACCCAGTTGGAAGATTGATAAAGAATCAGCTTATTTATGTCTCCTTAATGAACATTAAATGTCTTTCTGAAGTGATGAAGTAAAGGATACTAAACTGGGGATCCAAAGACAGAAAAGAAAATGAACATTGTACTGCATGTTTATCTGGGCCCCAGAACAATGTGTGATGAGTTTCAGGAGTGGTTAATCTCATGGGCAACTCTGTAGGGTTTGTAAACCCTACAAAACAAGAATGGATCTCTAATAACAGTGAAAACACGATGATCTCAAAAACCAGAATTTGGACATTACTCAGTGACTTCAAATATTTTCTCAGTATCCCTCCCTGAGTCATAGGGGATAAGGACTGTCTCAGCTCCTTCTATGGTATCTTGTCCTATTTCTTTCCTTAATTCATGCATCTATCTCTGGTTTACCTTGCAGGATCTTTTTATTCCATCTCATACATGCTTCTCCATCTTCCATCCAATTTAAATACAAAAAAACCAACCTGGTGGCAGTGATCACAAAATCTGCCTTTCTTTGTTTTGTATTCACTTTTCTCTATCAACAGTAAATTCCAGAGTCTTCAGTTCACTGAAGCTTTCAAGCCTATTTCTCTTCATTCTGAATATTCCACCTGACTCCAGAATCCAGATCACTTTCCCCTATATTATACTGTTATTCACACATGGGTGAATTTGACTAAACAATGAACCCACATGAGGATAGGAAAACAGACTTAGATCTCAAGATCAAAGGAGACCTATTCTTCTCATCTTGAAGGACCCATTGGTCCATTTTTTTCTATCCACAACTTTTCAGTTATTGTTCTTCCTGCATCTACAATGAGCTTCTTTAACTCCAAAGTATTCTATGTGCCACAAATCACAAAACTCTGCAGGTGTGTTTTTCTTTGCCTACAGAGGTAAAGGAGGAAGATAAAGATGACAACAGGAGAGCCATGTTATGGCAGCGGAGAGGATAATGTCTCTATTCATTGAGACTTTTTGAGAAATGGTACCAGTAGAGAACAATTACACAATTACCATATATATATATATGACCTAATCTAGCATGAATCTCTCCCATATAATCTGATTCACAGGAATGAGTTTTTGAAATTTTAGGGATGTTACCTCTAAAGTTTGAAGGGAATTTGGCCGGCTGGAAGCTCTTGTAGGAGCAGATATTCACTCTGCAAACAGTCTGCCTTCTCAAAGACACAGCAGTATTGTTTATATGATATTTCCACTGGCTAGACAAAGATATCACCCAGAGAATGGCAAGCTTGTCTACTTTGGAAACTGGCTAGAGATGTTCATCTCATCTGCAAATCACCATTCACAGCACCAGCAGACTGATGCTTCCTTAATTAACCATTCCTGTAGCCTGAACAAACTGACATCCACAGTGAGCTCACAGCTGGAACATTACTAGACTGTGGGGAAATGGGTTCACACTAAAATTTTTATATAATCCAGGATTTAAGAAATCCGCTGTGTGTGAGACAGTAATAGTTTGTGCAGGAATAGAAACCCTGACTAAGACAAATTGGTACCAAGAGTATGGTATTCCTATGGCAACCTGATCATGTCTTAGTGACCATGTGTTAGGGAAGACTGTTGGGAACAAAATAAAAAGGGGGGCTGGTGGCCCTGGGGAAAGTAGGGGAGGAAAGATGCCCACTGCCCCGCCAGAGTTTTCCTATTCTCTGGTCAGTCAGTCATGGGAAGGTTGCTACTTACCCTATCCACTCATCCCTGGGTGGGCACTCCTCTATCCCACTCTTCAGGGGGTGGTCAAGGAGCAGCCTTGCCTGGGGACCCCCCTGGAGCTACTTAGCTAAACCCACCAGGGATGTGGGAGAGAGGGAATAGGGGAAGAGGTTCCCAACACTAACCAGAGTGCACAGTGGAACTGAAGGACAGAGAGAATCTATGGTTTAAGAGCTTTATTGTAGAAATGCAGGGGAAAAAGAGAAGGTAGAAGAGGAGAGGAGGGGAAAGAAGAAGAAAAGAGAAGAGAAGAGAAGAGAAGAGAAGAGAAGAGAAGAGAAGAGAAGAGAAGAGAAAAGAAGAGAAGAGAAAGGGAGGAGGAGAGAGAAGTGAGAGGACAAAGGAATAAGAGTAAGAGAGCAAGAGTAAGAGATCAAGGTGTGGACTGAGCACCCCTTTTAAAAAATTTTTTAAATTTATTATTAGAGACTTTCTTCATTTACATTTCAAGTGTTATCCAAAAATTCCCCTATACACACCCCCACCCTGCTCCCCTACCCTCCCACTCCTACTACTTGGCCCTGGCATTCCCCTGTATGGTCTTCACTGTTGCTAGGTAACTGGGGAGGAGTTTAGCCTGAAGGTCAGAAGCTTGGGCCATTGCTTATGTGATCACTGACTATGCTTCTCTTGTGGGGGCTGTGGGAGGTGGTACCTTAGGCAGGGGCTGGAGTTCTAGGAGCATGAGGGAACGCTTACCATGTCATGTAGGTGAATTATGACTATCGGGGTTCAGACCTCAGCTCGACTGGAGACCAGCCTGCAATTCCCCACAGAGGACTGTGAAAGGACTTTGAAACTTTGGGCTAGAAGAGTTATTGGATGTTAAGAACTCTGTAGGATGTTCTGTAGGAGCTTGAAAGATAATGAGAACAGTGCAAATGGTAGAGGCCTGGCTTGTGAAAATTCAGAGGGAAGATTAAAGACTCTTATCAGGACCAGGTTGGTTTGATTGTGAAGATTCTGTGGTTTTGGTTATCTGGTGCTGAAGTCTCAGCTGTGATTAGCAAGATACCAGAACTACTAAAACAAACCTTTGAGTTACTGGGACTACTGATGCTGGTTATCTGAAACTAAAAAAAAATTGGTGGTGCTTAAGAAGAGACCTGTTCCACACTTGATCTCTGCAACTCCTTCAATGTGTGCTTTGTTCCTAATTCTAAGAAGGGGTCAAGGGTCCACACTTTGATCTTCATTCTTCTTGAGTTTCATGTGTTTAGCAGATGGACCAACCAGTGACTGCTGCAGCCGGGGATCCACCCCATAATCAGCCACCTAATGCAGACACTATTGCATATGCCAGCAAGATATTGCTGAAAGGGCCCGGATATAGCTGTCTCTTGTGAGGCTATACCAGTGCCTAGCAAACACAGAAGTGGATGTTCACAGTCAGCTATTAGATGGAACACAGGGTTCCCAAGGGAGGAGCTAGAGAAAGTACCCACGGAGCTGAAGGGGTCTGCAACCCTATAGGTGGAACAACAATATGAACTAACTAGTAACCCCAGAGCTCTTGTCTCTAGCTGCATATATAGCAGAAGATGGCCTAGTTGGCCATCATTGAGAAGAGAGGCCCTTGGTCATGCAAACTTTATATGCCTCAGTACAGGGGAATGCCAGGGCCAAGATGTGGGAGTGGGTGGGTAGGGGAGCATGGTGGGGGATGGGGGAGGGTTTAGGGGACTTTCAGGATAACATTTGAAATGTAAATGAAGAAAATATCTAATAAAATTAGGAAAAAAATGAGATAGTGAAAAAGGTTTAAATTACAGTGAAAAAGGTTAAAACTCATTAAAAATTTAAAAAATAAAATGTAAGCAATGTTTAAAAGAGAAAGAAGAAGAAGAAGAAGAAGAAGAAGAAGAAGAAGAAGAAGAAGAAGAAGAAGAAGAAGAAGAAGAAGAAGAAGAAGAAGAAGAAGAAGAAGAAGAGACCTGCATCATTGAGGTAAAATCTTCTGGGAAGTATTCTTTGACAGCCGTGTTTCAGAGATAGCCAAGGTTTTTATTTCATATTGTGGCTGGACTTGGTAATATGTAAGTGTCACCCAGGTGGTACTGGCTTTGAAGGCATGAAGGGGTCATGAAGAGCCTCTGAGGCTCCTCACTATGAGAGGCCATGGAAAACCATTGGTGTAGGTGCAACCTCAGTTGCAATTGATGGCCCAGGATTGAAGGGGTCATGCAAAGGAATTGGGCTTGGCACCATGAAGAGAATCTATGAGAGGCTGTTGGTGAAGCGTGGTTGTAGCAGAAGACAGCAGACAGCATTGTTTTGGAGATAACCGTACCAGGGAATGACCACCAAGAATAGCAGCAACAGTGTGTGTGCTATAAAGGGCATAGTTGTAGAAGTGACCCAAGCCATAGGAGGAATCCAGAAGATAATGAGTGGATCCCAGACATTGGATGGTTGGAGTTTGATTTTGCTTTTGATTGTGACTCTGCCTTGCTATTTTTCCCTCTTGAAGGAAGAAAGTATTTTAGTGGAGCCCACAGTTAAGAGACTTTTAAATGTAAAAAGACTTTGAGTTTTAAGAGATTGGATATTTTAAAGGGTTTGGAATTTTAATATGTAAGAACTTGCAAAGACTATGGGACTTTTAATGTTATTTAGATCTTGAGAATGAATAAGAAAGTAAGGGTTGAGGCTTAATAGTGATGTGTTTGTGTGTCAAGTTGACAAGGGGTCAATTTTACTGGCTCTTTTTGTGTATCAACTCGACACAAGCTGAAGTTGTCACAGAGAAAGGAACTCCTGTTGGGAAAATGCCTGCATGAGATACAGCTTATAAGGCATGTTCTCAATTAATGATCAAGGGAAGGGAAATTGTGGGTGGTGCCATTCCTGGCCTGGTAGTCCTGGGTTCTATAAGAAAACAAGCTTAGCAAGCCAGGGGAAGCAAGCCAGTAAGTCACATCCCTCCATGGCCTCTCCCTTAGTTCCTGCTTTCTGACCTGCTTGAGTTCTAGTCCTGACTTTCTTTGGTGATCAACAGCAATATTGAAGTATAAGCTGAATAGACCCTTTCCCCCACAGTCCCTCCAAAAAGAAAGAAATTGGTTGTGTAAATGATTGCAATGCTAAGATTTGTCACCTCAGCCAATTCCATGTCAATAGTATGCAAAGTATTGGCAAACAGAATCTTCCCAGGTGTGCTTACTGGGTAGATAACAATTAGGTGGTAATTAAAAATTGAGTGGTAAATGCTAATAAATTTGATTCTGAAGTTGCTTTATCAACTTGAGCAAGCTAAATACTTGCTAAAACAAGGACAATGCTTTATAAAGTGCAAAATGAACACATTTTGCTGGAACTCTTTAAGGTGATCATCCACCCTACTTCATCGTGAATGATCATCTCTGAGTGAAATTAGTTGAGTGAATTTTAATGAGGTTTTAAAAAATGTTATGATTCTGAATTAAGTGTTTCCAGAAAGGACAGAGCTATCAGTGTGGCGCTAAATTCTTAGTATAGTTCTCAAGTGGTTACAGGGGGAAAGATTCAGCTGCAATGCAGTTTTTAGAATATAAACCTCAAATTGATGGAGGCAATTGCTTGCTTGATTTGGTTGATACTCAGCCAAAATCTATGAGCTCACATTCATCGGTATTAACTATATTTACTATTACCAGACTGGAATTTGAATCATTCAGTGTGTAGTCCTAATAATAATGCTATATGACTAGGGGATGCTTCTTCAACATTATTTCCACCTAATTTATAATCAAGATGTTCAATTAATAATCTCAGCACTTTATGCAGTGTTAAGTCAGCTGAAAAATATGTGATTTTTCCACTTTTCATTTTTTACAATGCTGAGGAATGCATGATAATGAGACAAAATGGGGTGCCAGGAAAGCAACAACAGTTGGCAGAATAATGGGAAAAATGAGGATTTTAAGAAAAGGGCTGAAGTGTTGATTGAGCTTTGTAAAATATATCAAGGTACAGAACTGTTGCAAATATAAAGCAGTTATGTCTATAGCTCAGTTAATTATTAAAGATTGCTTTTTTGTTTGTTTGTTTGTTTTTTGAGACAGGGTTTCTCTGTATAGCCCTGGCTGTCCTAGAACTCACTTTTTAGACCAGTCTGGTCTCGAACTCAGAAATCCACCTGCCTCTGCCTCCCAAGTGCTGGGATTAAAGGTGTATGCCACCATGCCTGGCAAAGATTGCTTTCTAAAGAGCACTGATGAAGAAGTTGATAAGAGGTGACTTCTTATCTGATATCTCTGCAGCATCTTCTAGAGAATGTCTAAGATGCTTCCAATGGCTTTGCTTTTCCACATTTACCAGTAATACTGCTATTTTCTTCTCCCTTTCCTCTCAAGTATTATTTTTGGATAGAAGGCTGCAGTAGGGGCTAAAGTGTCGCAACTCACATCCCCAAGCAGCAGAGACAATGGAATGAATGACAGGGACTCCAAGACAGGTCTCACGCAGCTGCAGTCGCTTCTCTTTATTTGCAGGTCTCATGCAGCTTTCCCAGTTTCCTTTATTCTGCTTCCCTCTTAATCTTTTTCCCCTGGGACTGCCCACAATTTATCCTCTTAGTTCACTCACGTCACCTCACACCACCCAATCATAGACACACACACCAAAGGCAGCATGCAGGATAAGCTGATAGAATGGTATCATGAGGCATTACACCATCTCTCCAGTGAGTTTCATGCACTGCTTTTATTGTGCATAACTGAGACTGGGATAAACAAGTGAAGGTTGCGGGCTTGGCATAGAGTCAGGGCACCATCTTGGCTCATGTTGGCCATGCCTGCTTCTCACACTAAGGGAAGGTGTTCATGGACTGGCAGCCAATATAGAGCACATTTCAGCCTTCCCCTGATGGGGATTTGGGTCTTTGAGAACATACAGGATAAAACTTGGAAGGGACAAGCTAAGGAAATGAAGTCTGATAAAAATCAGATAAAAATCATTAAGGAAGGGTTTGTGGGGCACAGCAGTCAAAGTATAAATGCTCCCATCTATACTTTGTTCTTTGTTTCAAACAGGAAGGCTGAGCAGAAGGCTACTCCATCATGAAGACTGAATTAGGAATAAAGTGCTAGGCATTTTGCAACTCTGTCCTTCCTTGGTGATCCAGAAAGTCCTTTGTCTTTCTGATCTAGTTTTAGCATACTGTTTGATTTTTCAGGAACTTTTGAGGCATGGCTATTACTTCATATGGTGAATAAGCAACTGAAGGAATTGTATCTAATCACCAGAGTTGAATACTTATTCATATTTATTTATAAAATACTGTTTGAATTGCGGAGATTTATTTTTGTGACATATCTAGAGAGGCAGAATAAAGTTTTGGAGAATGGTTAGTCAAATTCTCCACTTACTTCACACTGTGTAAGCTGAGGCAGAGTCAGATCTAGTGATGTCCACGTGGTGAAGCAGAAGAGTGACATCTTTTCCAGTAAAAGACCCAGTGTAACAAGTGGCAAGTAAATGAGTCAAAAGAGAATTCTTTAGGAATGCAGTAGGTGGTGGTGGTTTTCATTAAGTATTTCCTGTTAGAGCCAAATCATATTCCTACATAAATGGCTTTCAACTGAGATGCTGCAAACTCCCCCTACCTAAGGGGCCAGATATTCCATGAGGCAAACAACAGATATCCCAAGTCTGTTGAGAACATTTTGGTGCCACCCATGATAAAGCGAATCCACATCTCTGACAGAAAGAAAATATGATGTTTGTTCTTTGATTAGAAATCACACTTATAAAATATTTTCTCCCTTTATTTGTAAAGAATGGAGGCTCACATGTGTCAATATCCACCTGTAGAGATGAGAGAATGTTAGATGTTTATCATCTTCCACCTTGCTTGAGAAGAGATGTATTGTTCACTGTTTCATAATGGTGCTATATGACTTTAGAGTCTCAGAAAGTTCTCCCGTCTCAGCCTCCATCTCCTGGGAGGAGCATAGGAGGATTTTGGACACTTGTGCTAAAGCATTTTGGCTTTTGGGGATTCAAGCAAACGTGAGGAGGTCAGATTTGCATAGCAAGCACTTTACTGAACAGGCTTCCTTGCCAGACCAATAAGAGTTTCTTAAAAGACAACTATCATGAAGGAAGGAAGGAAGGAAGGAAGGAAGGAAGGAAGGAAGGAAGGAAGGAAGGAAGGAAGGAAGGAAGGAAGGTGGGGCAGTAGAAATTGAAAGGTGATCTCCACCATGTGCAAGGTCAAGTTCCCTGAACAGTGTTTATAATAGACTGACCAGAAAGAGATCCCCAACTCTATATGGAGGTTGTCAAAAGATTACTGTGTTTTCAGATCTCTTCATCAATATCACCAAAACCTTAGACTGAACCTTTTATACATTCAGCCTTAGACATTTTTTATAATCTTACTAGATTCTTCGTGAATTGCAAATATCCACAAGAGCCAATTCTTTTAGCATTTCTCAGCTCCCAGTCCCAGGTACTGCTTATTAAGAAGCTGGGATCATATAGTCAACTAAGGTTAAAAATATAAAAGGAGAAATGGAGGAGGAGGCAAATATTGAGACCTGGTATCTGAAGCTATGGGAATGAATCTTCAGGGCCATGTTATTTTGTCTGTAATAATTCTGACCTCTGAAAGATGCCAGGGTGTTGTAGGTGTATCAGAGGTTACAATTCTTTTCTCCCAATTGTCCCTGGTGACATTAAACATCACACATGCTTTAAATTAACTTCTTCCCCTCAATACATAAAAATACTTAACAATTGCTTATGAAATGCACGCCTTGACATACTGAAGGATTATTCAAAATCTTTTTGTATTTGAGATAATGACTTTCAAACACTTTTCATCTGTGTCAATCAAATGCAAATACTCTGTTCATTACTGCAAAGGTATTAGTAATGAATATGTAAAAATTTTAGGAAGGAATATGTAAAAATAAAATGAGGGAAAGCATACTATCTGAATGTGAAATCCTACTGCATCTATGAGGCCTCAGGCAGATTTTTAACTAGGAAACTATACCTTGCTTAGTCCTTCTTTGTTTTCAGAAAATACCATGGTTGATGAAGGTACCAGAGAAAAAGATAATAACTAAGGTCAGCCAAATGACCAATGAGGCTCCATCAGCCTGTCATAGATGCTATTCACCTATGGTCTGACTTTGCATACCACTCTATTAACTGTCTCATTTGTCACCTAAGACCTCATAGTTACCACATCTCAGAGGATGCCTTTGTTAACCTTTGCCTCTCTCTCTTCCCCATCAGTGTTTCTGTATTCATTCCTTTTGATGATTGGCATGATGTTCTATAAGTCCAGCACCAGGGAGGAAAAAGAAGTTTTCCCAATAGAAGATCACTGGAATTTGATGACGACCCAGTCTAGTTGAAGGGCTATTGTACAATTTTCTTGGGACACTCAATCTCAAAAGTTAATTCTGAGAGCTAATGTCAAGAAACAGTGTTACTCTTTGGTCTCCACATGCATTTACATGCAGGTGTATAATTACCAAGAAACATATACACAAAGCTACTGTATACAGACACAGGTAAACACACACACACACATACACTTTTATTAGTAACTCCTATTTGTTGTAATAAGTCTAAAACATGTTTCTCTTCCAGGAAGCCCTTCATGGCTTCCCTATATTATAACAATCTACACAAGGGTCCTTCTAGCTTGCGTTCCATGCTTGCCCATAGCATTGAACCTTCTTTTTCTCATTTAACAAGTCATACTTTTAAAATGTAAAATCTTTTTTTTATTATTTTCTTAATTTACATTTCAAATGCTATCCTGAAAGTTCCTTATACCCTACCCCCGCCCTGCTCCCCTAGCCACCCACTCCTACTTCTTGGCCCTGGCGTTCCCCTGTATTGTATTGGGGCATATAAGGTTGGGGGCCTCTCTTCCCAATGATGGCCAAGTAGGCCATCTTCTGCTACATATCCAGCTAGAGACATGAGCTCTGCGGGTTCTAGTTAGTTCATATTGTTGTTCCTCTTATAGGGCTGCAGACCCCTTCAGCTCCTTGGGTATTTTCTCTAACTTCTCCATTGGGGGCCCTGTGTTCCATCCTATAGATGACTGTGAGCATCCTTACCAGTTTTATAATGTATATCTCTGTTAGGATGTGACCTAATCATTTACTGCTAATCTTTAATGCTTGGAATAAATTTTTATTAAATAAGTAAAAGTACTGATTTATTCACCATTTCATATATTTAACTTTTAATCTGGAAAGGTAAGATAATTGAACACATAAAATGGTTGTTACAAAGAAAATAAGTACTATAAAGTCTAAAGAGACTTGCCTACCTGCATATCTAACTCATTTGTTGGCTTTATGTTTTGTGGGGGGTGCTGTGAATGCCTCAGAAATATCACTATATTACTGAAGCAAAATACATCAATTGCCTTAAATCCAAGATCATATACATTATACGTGTGTGATCTGGGACATAAGGAATGGGTATAAAAATGTGTCTTGCAATTGGCATAAGGATGTTTCCTTAGATTATCAACACTTCATCATTTTGTCTCTTTGCTTTTCTTAAGCATTGAAAAGTTTAGAAAGCATTTTATATACATTTATTCTTTGCTTCTTTATTTAATCCTCTCCTATAATTTTAGTGCTAGAGATATAGAACATGATGTGTCAGTATAATAATGTGTAATTTTGTTCCTGTCATTATGCTCATTTCTAAATAATTTTCCTTGTGCTAATGAAATAGCTTAGATTGAGACTATATATCTTAGACAATGCATAAAACAGCTTTTGAAAACCTTTACTAAGTCTTAAGTATTTAGCTATGAATAAATACATTGTCGTTTACTGGCGTAACCTCTTTAGAAGAGCAAGATATGGCACTTTAAAGCCTACCTAACAAAGTGCACAGGAAGTCAGGGTATTTAAAAATGAAAATGAGCATAATTCTTTTGTTTTGATATTGTCCATATGCCATGCCAATGAGTCTCCTTTCTACCTATGAAGATTTTAGAATACTTTTATTTATTTTGATATTTTTATGTGTATGGATGTTCTTCTTGCATATGTGTCTGTGTACCACATTTGTTCATGCTGTTCATGGAGTCTTGAAGAGGGTAGAAGATCCCATGGGACTTGAGGTTTAAACAGTTCTGAACTGCCAGGTTAAGTTGGGAAACTTGGTCCTCTGGAAGTGTAGCTAGTCCCCTTAACTGTTGCGTCATCTCTCCAGCTCATTTATTGGAACACTGAGAGCATTTTTTTGTTGACTCAAGAGATCAGGTTTTACTCTCAGAGTTCAGGACTTGATTAACATGACCTAGATAGCATCTCTCATAGATTCTGGCTGGTTCAGAGGGAACATTCTTAGACAATTCTTGCCCTGTTTAATGAGAGAGAAAGATCTATTAAATATATTATATTATGTTTTTATGTTTGACATGTTCTATTCAAATACCTAGTTTTTTTCCAGGGATTAATTGTAAGTAACAAGTTCTAGATAAGCCTGTTCTTGAGGATAAACAGTCTTTGTGGACTCGCAGAGGATGTATCCAACTTCCCAGTTCACTGATTTGACAGTAAAGGATTCTTGGGTGGCATTTCAGAGAATAGAGATGACCCTAGAACACCTCTGCTCCCAACCCTGCTCCTACCCCCTGCTGAAGCTTCTATTTCAAAACAAGTGAAACTTTCTGCACAGCTCTGCTCTTCTGTTACTTGTACCTCCTGACATAACTTGATTATTAACTCACAGGAACGTTTGGACAAGGAAGAATAATGCAAAAACCTCATGGTTTCTTGCACTTTCCTGGTTTGAGTTTCAGTAATACCAACATATTAATATGTATCAAAGGTCTTTGATTGGACTTTTACCAACCCCAAAGGAAGTAAAGATGAATGTCAAGTATAGGGTTAGAGACTTAGGAACAAATAAAATAAATGCCACTTTCTTAGATTATGACAGTCTGGCATTAGACAGTGTTTCAATTAAATTTTAGTATTCCATATAAATTTTAAGGTTAGTTAGAAGATGAGTGAGTGATGTAAATATGTTTCTTTTCAGGACTGGTCCCTGAATGTGGATTAATAAGAAAGTTAAAATAAAAAGTTTTATACGTCCAAGTACTTCTTCAAAAACTATAGAGAAAGAGCAGTCTTTCTTTGATACTTAGCAAAGGCTGTAGAACTCACTCTATCTCAAACTGTGCTTTTGTGTCTAAAAAAGTCAGGATACAAATTATCTCTGACTTACCTTTACAGGCATCATGGGTATTTATTCCAGGCTGCAATGTGTGGTCTTTTACTTGCATGAGCACTCTTAAGAAGAGAGACAAAGTGGAATTTTAAAAGTAGAGCTTCAAAGCCTAAATAGCAAAGCAAACAGAAAGCCATTTGATTTGGCCACTTCAGTATCTTACGGATCAGGCTATTGATCCATCACACATAGATTAACTCCGATGCTCTGCTACTCATTGTCTGAGATAATCTTGTATTTGCTTGTACCACTCCACCTGGTTTCTTGGATAACAATGCCCAGGAAATGAGGGAGGCAGTGGCAAAGCCCTGGATAAAGAGAGGCATCACTCCAAGTTTCTCCCAGCTCCCTGTCATCACTGCTTTTCTTCCTTCCACCTTTCATTTCTCTGTTTGCAAAAGAAAAGAATTAATACAGGAGAAGTTGAGGTCTGAGGTAGGTTCCATTGACTGTGGTGTTTTTATTTTTTATTTATTTATTTATTTTTTTCTCAACCTATTCTCAGCTAAGTGGCAGGTCACTGGGAAACTATCTATATGCTAAGTTACTCTTTTGGTAAAGGCTTATTGAGGGTGAGGATTAATATTTGGTAGCTGCTGAAAAGCAGGCATCTTATATATGCTCACTTCATAAGCCCTTCAAGGCTGTGTATTCCTATCATTGGATTGAATAACAATTTTAAACGTCCAGAATGATAATTCATACTTTGGATGAAACAATCGGGATGCTTCACTGTGTGTCTCTTTTGCTACTTCTCCTTTTTTCCTTGTGCCTCCAGAATGGCTTCACAGCACATCACACCTAGGTAGTTTCTCACTGTTTTAGAATGTTCCAGTAATTACTACCACAGTCTCATATTTGTTAGTGTACCGGAAATGCCATCACATCCTTGTCATTTACACCTTCTTTCCTTGGCTGGCCATGGGCTGCATTTTTCCAAGTGTGAAAGGACTAGCCATGTGAGTGAACACACACAATTTATATGTGTTATAAATGCAACAGTGATAGCTACATGTGTCAAAATTTGGAGATTTGTTCTTTCAGGCTCATTGCTTATTAACTGGGGATCTATCAGGTTACCTGATGATCATTTTGGGACCATGTAAGAAGTTTTTGTGAATATTCCTTAATACAGAAGCTAGTATCACTTACCAATTGAGTTTTTTTTTTTTTTAATATGTCATTAGGTGATTAGCCCATGATTCTCTGGGTAATGCAGATATATACCTCCCTTTGCTTATACAATTGCATACTATGACATGTGTCTCAGATATAATATGTAACAAGACATTTTCTGGTATGTGTGAGGACCTAAATTTAATCCATAGGAGTAAAATGAAATAACAAAACAAAGTGATGAAAATAAAGGAAACAGAGTCTGAGAACATTTCTTGTTACTCAATTTAGTTAATATTTGATTGGCACATTACCCTTGATGTCTATACATTTTATAGACATATATAAAAATGATTCTATACAGTTTTTATGCAAATGGTCCACCTGTCCATATATTAAAAACAACAACAAAAAAAGATAATGCTTATGCCCCTAAAAGTTTGCATACTATATGATTAAAATACACTATTAGAGGTAAAGTAAGGAAGAACAGAGTGAAGGTAGACTAGATTGACTACTTTTGGTCTGCTGGGCCCTGCAATGGGCATTTATTAATGGGTGTTCTCTTAGGAATATGGAACAGACTTGTAGAACATGAGAGAGCATTCTATGTACAGAGAATGAAAGAGAATTAGAGCAAGGTTCAGAAGTGTTTATTGTAGAGGAAAAATAGAGAAATAAAGAGGAGAAAACAAGGAGAGTAGTTGATGAAATGAAGTGGGAGATTTTCATATGTGTGTGGATAATATGTCCTGGGAGATCTGTGGAATAAAATGTTTATCTTGCTCCATTTTTTTTCTCTAATTGAAATAATAAACTATTAGAATGGTGTGTGTGTGTGTGTGTGTGTGTGTGTGTGTGTGTCTGTTGGTTGAAGGGGAATTGATAAATCCAGTTGCATGTTTCAAAAGATCATTTTGATTTCTACATAGAGCATTAGCAAATGGTCTGTGGAAGGAACAGTGGAGCTGGACAGGAAGCAATTTCATTAGCTGGCTTGGTGATGTGGAGGGTGGAGGAATGGAAGAAAGTTCAACCTAAACTTAGGACATGCTAAGGTTAAATTAATGAATGCCAGGTTATTTGTCTGTCTAATTGTTTATGTATTTATTTATGTCAAATTAGAATAAACTTTAGTAACCCGGGAAAAGGGAAATGCAAAAGAGAACGTTCTCTATAAGACTGATCTGAGATTATGGGTTCAGGGGTGTTTTCTTGACTACTGGGTGATGTGGGAGGATCAGTGTAAGAAGGAAATGCCTTGGCAGAGTGGTCCCGGCCTGTATAAGAAAGAAAAGAAAGCCAGCTAAGGCAAAAATCCAGTAATCAATGTTCCTCCCTGATCTCTGCTTCAGTTTCTGTTTGCAGGTGCTACCTTGATTTCTTCTCATGATACACAATAAACTGACATAAGCCATTTCTTTCCAAGCTGTGTTTAGCCATCGTTCCATAAAATCAACAGAAGCAAGTTGGTATATTGAGAAAAACTAAAAACAAAAGTTAAAGCTGGATAAGAAACCGTCTCTAGCTGGCGAGATGGCTCAGTGGTTAAGAGCACCGACTGCTCTTCCAAAGGTCCCGAGTTCAAATCCCAGCAAACACATGGTGGCTCACAACCATCCGTAACGAAATCTGATGCCCTCTTCTGCAGTGTCTGAAGACAGCTACAGTGTACTTATATATAATAAATAAATAAATCTTTACCGGGCATGGTGGCGCACGCCTTTAATCCCAGCACTCGGGAGGCAGAGGCAGGCGGATTTCTGAGTTCGAGGCCAGCCTGGTCTACAGAGTGAGTTCCAGGCCAGCCAGGGCTATACAGAGAAACCCTGTCTTGAGAAACCAAAAAGAAAAAAAAAACAAAAACCCAGTCTCTAGTATAGAAGAGAAATGTATTCCTTCTGAACTTATGGAAATCTATTTTTTTTAAAGCAAAGCATCTTAGATTATAAAGTCTTTTTACAGAGGAAAAATATTAACACTTGGTTGTCAAACTAAAGATCAGCTGTGGCTGAAAGAGTACTTGGTAGAACAGGGGAAATGTCAGACACTGATAATGACTAGAAAGAAAACAGAAACTGAGAATAGGACTTTATTTTTAGGTTCTATGGAAATATAATTGGGCAGAAATTGATAGAAGATGAAAACCAAATGATGTCAAAGTTTTTTTTATAAACGTGATAACACAAAAGGAAGCCTTTGTCATCAAGGAAATAATAGAATATTAATGAAAAAATTAATACAATGGGTGAGAGAAAACTTGCAGAGTTAAAGCACAGCTCTGGATACAATAAAGGTAGTGAGATTCATGGACAATTGTGAGACACTATGTAAGCTAGATGAAGGAACATTAAGGAAATAAAAAGGAAGACAATATAGGCAGAGGTATGTTACATGATGACATGACAAGTGTGAATTTTTTTTCTGTTTTTCTAAGAAAATTGAATTGGCGTAATGATCTGTGTACAATGAATTGAAGAAGGGGCTTTGTGTATTTCATAAGGAAGCAGCATGTATGATTCACAGGACCGTTTTTGTTAATAAATATAACTGATATATTCANAGGCGATCGGCTTATTGATTTTTTTTCATATTATTTCATGACATTTTATTCTATATTGTTTGCTTTTCTTTCTTTCTTTTTTTTAGTCATATATAACTTTGTGATGTGTTCTTGTCTCAGAACAAGAAGTATCTCTCATTTTGAAGTAGTCTTAAAGTAGCCAAAGAAAATTCTTCGTTTATGTAAAAAAAAAAAAAAATGCTAACAAGAAATAGCAAGGAGATGTTGTAATTACCCATACCCAGTAATAAATGAGTACATGGACAAGTGAGTGGGTATCATTAGCATTTTTAAAATGAAGGGAGTTGCATGAATTTTAATGCATTTATTTATATACAGAATAACTCAAACCTCAAAGATAAATTACTCAGGATTACATGGCTTATTAGGGAATTAAATGAGACCAGATCCAAATACTATGGCCAATTCAGTCTTTACAGAAGCTCCTTAAAATACATGGTCTGTAGTATCAAATATAGTAAAAGGTGAAGAAATAGAGTTACAGTTAGAACTTTAGTGTTGTTGATTAGATAATCTAATGTGTAAACTAAGGAGGACTAATCCAGTTTTTCCTCAATATTTTGAATTGTATCCATTCCTATTTTATCTACTTTCACAACAGAAATGCCTTAAGCCATCATGTAAGTTTGTGATTTTGCTAAGTGAATCACTAGCTAGGAATCCAAAAGGTGAATCAAAATATTACTTTACACTATAAGTTGAGGAATACATGATCACATGGAGTTATTACTGGAAATCGGGAGAAATGGGTACATAGCATATGGAGGGGTACAGTGTTAGTTTGCACAATCAATGCCTAGGAGATTTCACCTGTGCTCGTGTGCTCCTCATTCACATCCTATAACTATGAAGACCTAATATTAGATAATACCAGAGTATCTGTCCCCAGTTAAGACAAGAATACCAGTCTGTGCTAAATACCAGGAAAACTTTGCCTCAGTTAATTTCAAAGAATCTATCAAGCCTGATACTTCAACACCAGTTGCCATAAATTGCAAACTCCCCGTTCACCCTGCTATTGCTAACACAAAGATCATGAACTTGATTTTGCTCATTTGTTTTTAATTTAAAAGATATGAGAACTCACTCATGTCATTCTTTGCTTCCCAGCTTAAGAGTTCCCAAGCATACAGTAAACTCTGGAATCCAAAAGACTAAGCAGCTATAACCAAAGCCCATTGGTTTCGTTTGGGTTTTGTTAGAAAAGAATGACACTGAACGCAAGCTGTCAAGAAGAAACACAAGCAAATGTGAATTCAAAAATAATGGTTTGGGAGTATTTTGAAGTTCTGTGAGAATGCATTATTCAGACTGGTTGAGACCAGGGTGTTTATGTTTCAGATTTGGCAATATTTACAAAGACACAGTGAGACATATGACAGTGACGATTTTCTAAACACAAAGATCATTGTGTTTTCTAGGAAGACAATATGCTGAAGTCATTTTGACAATCTCACATATGCTACACATTTCAAAGTGTGAGGTATTTCACTTTTTTGTGCTATGTTAATGCAAAACGTTTACACTTTAAAGCATTTTGGATATCAGGTTTATTGGATAATGTAATCACACACTGCAATGTCTTTGATAAAAAATGTTTACAATAGTTATCAAGTATGGAAGAGGGATGAATTATCAATCTACCACTGAGTTCTGCTCCTTTCATCTTTCTTTCAGCTACCTCACAGACATGTCTAAGAAAACAAACATTTAATAAGTGTTATCTCTCTTCTTATAGTCTCTGGATCCTAGAGAACATGCTATAGAAGAAAGTGTTCTAATCAGCTAAATAGCATTGATATAGTCATAATATCTTGCATTTAAAATGAAAATTATAGATGATATTAAACATGATCCTTACATATTTATAATTTAACTTAAATGGAAAGATAATCATAGAAATAATACTTTCAATTAGTAAAATTAATAAATATTTAAAACATTTAACAAGCATTTTAAACCCTACATCTGAAATGATGATCAGCATGCATATCAGTGAACAGGAAATTGTGAAAATTAGGGTTAAATCAGTCTTAAAATTTTTTTATAACTAGTAAATATCATAGTAATTATTCACTTTAAAATCACCATTTTTAAAAGAAGATACTCATGACTCAGTGTTGTGACTTTTCCCTTAATATCTACATTATCAGATAGGTTTACAAAGCAAGGCTAAAGTGGCTCGTATCAAAGGAGAACAACCAAGTTACAATCAATAGAACATAATGCCCTAAGTTTCTTTAATTCATTCTTAATGGCTTTCCTATATAAGTGTGTCCCTCTGACTAAAACAAATTTACTCTTCAAACTTAGTCCATTTGAATCTTGTATGAACATTAAAGCCATTTGATTAACACGAGGTACTTTGCTTCTGCTGTTGCATGAAAGAGAAATCTATCTTTAGCAGTTACCTAAGGAGAATAAGACACATTCTCTACCATCTTCATCTTGCACCTAGATATTTTCTTAAAAAAAAAAAAGTGCAAAGATGCTCCCAGGAGTCTCAGAAGGATCTTTTATATTGCTTTTTGCTCCAGAGCAAGAGTTGTGTGTTTGACATGAGTATCTGGCATTGTGCAACTTTGTCAAGCAAATCTGCTTCAGAAAAGAATGAGAAGTTGGAAAGTAAAAGGTAAGTGGAATGACTGTATCACAATCCACTTAAACTGAAGTCCACTGTCATAGCTCTAGGCTCATCAGGAGCCACTCCCCTGCATCAATGAAATAAGGGAAGGTAACAATGGGTCTTCTAGAGTCACAACATGGAGTGACTACCACTGAGTATGAGCATGTCAGACAGAGTCACGAAAAGAACCAATCAAAGCAGTAAATTTCGCTAAGAGTTCCATATCACAGAGGCATACTTTATTCTGACATTTAGGACAGGTATTCACACCCTGACAAAATGGAAGGTTTGATGGGCAGTTAACTAAAATGGGTAAATTAAGCAGCATTTTTACTAAAAGAGGTAAGGAAACTATATGTAACCCATAGCATGTGAAACAAAATCTGCATAGAGTAGCAACAGGTAAAGTAGTAAGTATAACAAGGTCCTCAAAGGACATAAATGCAAAATTGATTTTCTATTTTCAATAAAATCTAGGAAAATTGCAACATTTCCAGACCCTAAAATCCACAATACATAGGACTATATTTGCAAAGTAAACACACACAAACACACGCACATGCACCTACATGCACATATACACCATACTATAAAATGAACCATTATAGCAACAGAAATGCTAATGTGAACAGAAGAAAGCTTATGAACTATAAGCAGCTATGAATTGTTTAGAAGGGAAGAAATAATGTCCTCCCCCACACCCACAAAATACACCAAATGTCTATCCAATATCAAATGCTTAGCCTTGAAAACATACATACAACTAACAAACAGGCTGAACATGTTGTGTTTAGAAATTACAGACATACAGACATGCACATGTACACACACACACACCCGTGCATAAACATCCACACACATGTACATACACACATGCACACATTTGCAACAAAAATTAAAGGAAAATCCCCATGAATTTGACAGGGAGCAAGGGAAAAGTGCCTGAGTGCGTTTGAAGGGACTCAAGGGAAGGAGAAAATGATGGAATTATGTTGATATCCAAAAATATTTTAAAACTGCACAAATATGAAGCTTATTTTATACTTCTCTTTAAGTTTTACTAAATTTACATATAAATAATATTTATGTATTATCCAAACATTGAATAGAGCTATTTTTAAGACAGAGTGCCTGAATGAATAACTTCCTACCCTCTCCTGATACAAGAACTTTCCTTTCAGCGGTCTGCCCAGAAAGCGTAGTAAGCACAATTTAGAATTGCTGCCTGTTTTGGCATACAATAACTTGCTGGTGAATCCCTTGAGTGAAACTTCATTCCTTTGCTAGATTTTAAGTTCCTTGGTAACAGCAGCTATGTTTCACTTTAATTTTGCTCCATTGCAGTGACTTACTGAGTTTTAGGGGTATTGAAGAAATGTAAGGAGCTGACTGCTATGGAATTATTAAATCTTGCAGATCTTTAGTCCAAAAGAAGAATTCATCTAAATTTCTGGAGAACTGGGAAATCTTAGGAACATGATATAGAGGATAACTGAGATTTCTATTCAGAGATGAATGTTGACATAAGATCATATGTAGCCAAGGCTTACATCAAACTCACTATGATGTTGAGACTGCCTTCATCAATTCAGATTCCTCTTGCCATCATAACAGATGTCAGGACTGTAGCATTGTGTCATCATGCCGAAAAATCCTCTTCTTTTATGATGGTTTTCAGTGTGGTATGGATTCTGCACAAAATTCTGCCCTTTGTTTCTTTATGTGATTCCTAACATTCTGAATTCCTTCAGTGTCTTAAATTGAATCGCTATTGCTACGGTAGATCATAGTCTATTCACATAGTCCTAAACACCATGACCATAGTGTTTATGGCTTCCTGAAATAACTAAAATAAAAGTTGTACAAAGAGAAAGCTCCACTTTCTACTTTATAAAACATTTATACCAAGTACCTCAACACATCCTGGAGGAGCCTTCTGATTATCCCCTAACAACATGCCTGTGCAGACCCCTCAGGCCTGTCAGGTCTTTGAGATGACAAGATGAATTTCTGACACTTACTTTACGGAAATGGGGAGAGTCACTGAGAAATTGTCAAGGAGGACACATGACCAGTCCTTCAAAATGTCACAACTGCATTAGAAATACTGTCACACAATCGACAGTACACAACAGCTGCCAATGAGGGTGCTGTAAAGAGATTTGGCAACATCTGGATGTATGAATTCAGAACTTGGGGATAGAAATTCTAGCATGGTGGTAAAATCCAGGGGTATTCTGGAACATTGCAATCATAGGAAAGGTCTCAGCAGAAGAAGAATTCTGTCACCAAAACTGAGGCAGAAAATATTGTTCTTGAGAAAAAAAGAAACATTTTTTTTAAAGCAAAACAAAATCCCTATATGGGGATATATATCTTTAATAACAAGTGATGATGTTCCTTTCTTCTGTATTCAGGGTAAGGCAGAGTTATTATTCCTTTGTCCAGAATTTACCCCTAAGTCCCTTAAGCTACACATAAGGTAAGGAGGAGAGCTGTATAATGATGGGAAATACAAGGCTGAGCTTCAAGGGAGTATCCAAACTCTTCCACCTAGATGGTCAAGCATCCTGAAATTCTACTTACTATTATTTCCTTTCAGAATAATGAGTATAGAATCCAAGTCTTTTTAGAGTAACCCTTTATGAGTATCCAAGAATATATTTTTAGCAATGTAAAATATAGGTAAACACAATTGTCTAGGTTTACAAGATCATGTCGGCTTCCATGGCTAGACTTCATCATGACTTGCTCAATTTCTTACACATTTATATTTTTGGAATTTATAGGATCTCACTGTTGATTACAGAGGATTCTGTTGGCCTCTCCACAGGAATTCTGAGGCATAAGCTGGTCCACACATAACAAATCATGAGCCACTTCAAAGTCAGACTAAAGAACACAGTCAAAGCAAAATGCCTAAGTGTTTTTCTCAACTTGACACTAGAACCTTAGCTCTACTCACATTTATAATAGTAAATGACAATTCTAAACAATTGTTTCTAGATAGTGATTTAATTCACACATGTGCCAAGAGGTTGTTTTTGATATGCCCCTCAACTCTGTTTATTAAAATTGTTTTTGCTATCATTTCTATTTATCTCTTTTAATAACAGCAAGGTTGTAATATTCTCTATATAATCAATTTTGCCTATAGGGAAAATGCACCATGAAACATATACTGACATGGATGCAGTCTGGTCCCCCGACCCAGAGACTTATATACGTTGAGAAATGGGTATGAGGCATTAGTAAGTAAACTAGGAAGGAGTTTCTCAGAGATGATCTAAATCCTACTTTGCCTATGGACATGGAACAAGTCACTGTAGCTACAAGCTTGATTTTGAGAAACAGTGAAAGTTGTCTTGTAGATCAGGTAAATTGGACCATGAAATCATATGACTTGCAGCTGGGAGATCAAAATTTAAATTTCAGTGGGTGAATCCTGACTCACCTGCAAGATTAGAGTAAATGTTCCCAAAGCTGCACTGAGAGTGGAAATATAGGGAAATACTGTCATGCTGAAGAGTTCTGGCTTCTCTTCTTTACTAAAGACTATTTTCTTTTCATTCTTCTTCTCTCCCTTCTTCCATTTTAGATGTGCTCCAGCATTTAGGAGACACTCAGTGAGAGTCAGTGGATTTTTTAGTAATACTTCTTTTGTAATCCTTCTCCTACAGTGGCTCCTAGAATTCATGACATCAGGTCTTGGAAAATCTAGTGCTGTGGGTCTCTGGCTTCTAATTCTCTGTTATAGATAATGGCTGATAAAAATAATCCTGAAACCCTCAGACCATATTTTTAACTCTATTTATTATATGGAAAAATTATAATTATGAAAAACATGGAGATGAACAAAGGGTCAAAAACATTGGTAAGTTCTTTTTATGTCACTCATCAGGTAAAGCCCCACATGTCCATTGTCTTATAAATATTTAATCATCTCAGTATCTTTCACTCATTTCATCCCTACTGTTAGGCAGAAAGCCAGATGTTTTGTATTTAGAATTTTCATTAGTTTATTATAAAAAGTTAATATTTGTATAGTAATTATACATGTGTTTTTAATGTATGGCATAAATTTTCTACTGAATTAGATTATTTTGTTTAGACTTTGGTCAGCTTCCTTGCATTCCTGTGCTTATACACATTTGAGCATATAGAATTGGCAAGGGTTTTATGTTTTACCCAACCATCACTGTATACAATGGCCCAAACAATTTGAGAGATTTGCAGCATGGACATGGGATGGATGCCCCTGTATCAGACACTAAGAAATCTTCCACTGAGAAGCATCAGTAGCTGCAGTGTCTACATTTCCATAAACCTCAGTTCACACAGCATGACAGAGAACCAGAAAATGCAAACCTCAACCAGACCAAGGAGAGACAGTCTTAGCATAATAAAGTCTGGAAGCCTTGTAGAATGCACAAATGAGATCATACATCATTCCAGGTGGTGTGTAAGCTTCCCATTGGTTACAGAAAGAGCAGGTTTCCATCTTCTGCCAGGAGACTCCATGTCTGTAGTAACTTGTGTATTAACTTTCGCTTCTTCCGGTCACAAAGACGGTCAATTCAGTCTTTTCTTCGTATTTTGTGAGTGCCTTTTAACAAAGAGTTGAGAAGCATTCACCTCTTTACGAGATTATTTAGGGTTGTTGAAACCGAAGGGGACCCTCCACTCGAACGTGTGAAAGAGGAGTAGAGCTACTGTGTACCTCCCATTACCCCCATTCTTGGTGCTAATGAACTTGAGATACCTAGACAGCGGAAAACGAAACAAAACATTAACTTTGGTCTTTTAGAGTTGGCAAAGGTCTAAAGCAATAATCCTCGACATTTATCTCTTTACCTTTTATTGTCTGGCACTTTGTGAAATTATCTAGTCAGTTAATCTCCCTAATGCCTTTGTGAGTAAGGTTAAATAATGTAGTTTCTATATACAAATTTTATCTTGGTCGGTTTAGTGATGGAGCTTAGGGGCCACTGACTGTCATTTCCTCTGCACACATTTATTTTTGTTGTATAGCCTCTGAAGAAATCCACAGAGGGATAGTGGCTCAGAGTAGCCACTGTTTGTTCCAAGTAAATTGTTTGGAAGGATTTTATTTTTATCTTTAAATGTACTTTTAACTATAATTGGTTTTAGCTTTAAATAAGTTTATATTTCTGTAAATAGTGACCTGGAAAAAACTATGAAATATTAAGTTTAGATGGATTTTTGAAATTGAAAGACTGTGTGTGTACATTTTGTTTCTGAAATACATCTATTTTTCTGAAGTGATACTTTTAAAATACAGGGTGAGTGGGACTTTTTAAATCAAAAGGAGTTTAAATTTATGATAATATTTTGAATTTTATCACAAATACCACAGTTACACAATATGATAATATAAAAGAGACACAGTGCCTTGATGTCACAAACTGTCTTCTTTGTGATCTGCTTTCTTAAAATTTCTCTTGTTTTTGTGATTATACTACAACCACGTTATTTTTCTCCTTCATCCAAATCCTCTCATACACTCTTATGAGTACTTCTTCAAATTCATGCCCCCAGTTTTATTAATTGTTTTATATACATATACACACACACACACACATTTTAAAATATAATCAGCTCAGTCTATACAATGTTTCTCCTGTGGGTTTTTTCAGGACTGACCACTTTGCATGAAATAGCCAATAGGTATACTTTTCTCTGAAAGAAGACTATTTCTCTCACTTTCAGCATTCTTTATTCTAGGTCTTTGTTTAGGGTTGAAGCCTTCTTTTATTGTCTACTTTGGCATGTCTATTGGTGTCCTCCTTCAGCTCAAGTTAAGGTAGTCATTTGGGTGAGAATTCATTCATGTAGTTGCTGGTATTACAATGGGACACAGTCACACAGCAAACTCCTTGGTCTTCTGCCACTTCCATGGTATTCCCTGAGCTTTAGGTGCAATTGTTTATTTGTTTGTTTGTTTATTATTTGTTGTTGGTTTGTTTTAAAAGATATATCCACTGGAACTGGCCCCCAAAATTCTGTATTTTGATTGCATGGTTTTCTATAATTGGTTGTTGTCATTTGTAAAAAGATACTTCCTTGATTAAGGGTGAAGACTACACTTACCTATGAATATAAGGACAAATATTTAGAGTGTAGTTGTGGATTATGTTGGTTTAGTTAAGTGGTATTTGTACATTCTTCTCCAGGGATCTTTGACTTCTCTTCCTCTGGATAGCTGGGTAGATTTTTCCAATACCATTGATGGCTTCTTGTTTAGTGAGTCTTAAGTCCAATTAAAGACTTGCTGCTTAAAACCAAGGTATGTGTGCTATTAATGTACCCCAAGTGTTAGTATACAATGCTGCTCATTGTTTAGGTTCATAAGTGTCATAGTTGAGTGTGATTGTTGGCCGCTTGCCATGGTATAAGTAGACACCATGAAAGGTAGTCCTCAGAAAGGAGCCAATCAGGTCAATTCCAACTCAGAGTCCTCTGGGCCTTAGGTCTGAAATTCATGTGCTATTTTCAGCAACAGGTACTAGTCTTTCACTTCTTGTCTCTAGCATATTATACAATAGTTCACATAAGCACCAATAACACTTGCTGAGTCTGTTGATGTATATCTTTACTCTCTACAAAGTCTCTTTGTTATCTTAGCCACACATACCTGGAAAGAAATGCAGGTAATTAGACTTTGACATTGCTTTTTTTTTTTCAAACATTATTCCCATTTTTGACTCTTTCTACCTCACTCAACAGTTTCTCTGTGTGAATTCACATGGACATTCTAGAAATCTCATGGTGAGATCTTGTTTTCTGTACAATGAAAGATTGTTTTACCTGATTTAGTCATGTGTCTTACTACTCATGAGTTCAGAAAATTAATCTAGGTCCACAGACATTAAGCTTTAAGAGAACAATGTCCTTAGCATTTTGTGTAACAATTATTGTAGTGGGATTCAAATTTCTTTTTACCATTGTCCTTTTTTCTGTTTTATTAATTCCAAGTGAAACTGTCCATATGGCCTGTCTTTCTTATGGGTGTGCAAATGAATTTTATTTCAGGGACCTATGCTCCTCATTTTCAGTTAGACCTGAATCTTTGCTTAGCAGCAATATTGCTTTAATACTAACTTACATTCCTGAGAAATATCTTCTCTATTGAATAATCATGAAAAAGTACCCTTGCTTTGAGGAGAGCAAAACATTTATTTCAACTATGCTTTGGTCAAAATATTTCTAGAGACATTTTCTGAGTTTCCTAAAAAATGACCCTATTTACCTCACTGATGCAACCCTGAATTTTTGTAAGGCATATTTATTATGAGGCTGAGTAAACACCACTGTGGACTTAGACATATAACACAATAATTTTTGCTCTTTCTCTTCTTTAAGCATGTCACACCACTGTCTCTTCTTTGGTTAAATTATTTTATAAGCCCATACCTTATGGTTACACTTCGGTGATGGAATTTACACACCATCTGTTTTGTTCTTGTTCATCTCAGTTCTTACATTATCTGCCTGCCTTAGATTTTAAAAAAAAACAACAACAGATTTCTATTTCTTTGAATTTGCCATTTCTTCCAACCCTATGTAAATTATGATGAATGTGGACAGCCCTATCATCTAAACAGAGATAACTATGGAGAAAAGCAATGTGTGGTCTAAGAAATAAAAGTTCAGCCTGTTCTTGACATAAATGTCAAGATGAGCTAAGTGTTGCCCTTGCGACAGATAATTAGGGAAAACTGTCAGGCCTTCAGCTTAATCCTCTGTACATCTGCTCAAAGTCAGTTCTGGAAACTCTGGGATCTAGGGAGACAATCTTTTGTAATTAGCCAAGGCCACAATAATCCATAAAAACATCTGATCAAATTGATTTCCAGTCCATCAGGTGATGCCTGTCAACCACAAGCTTGGAGATCATCCCAGAGCTGTGCCTTCCTGTGAGCGAACCTCTGGGGTCATTTAGAGGTTCCTTTGCTTTGTAAATATAAAATCATTTCACTTTTTGACAGCTTCTTCTTCCTGTAGGGCATAAGGGGAGAGGGCAGTTAAGAAACAAACGGCATGTCTGAGGCATTTACTGACAGTTACATCAAGGAGGCAGAATCCACAGACAGTTTTATGTGATCAGTGTCCTGCAAGGTGTGGTCAGCGCTAAGAGGGGTTCATGAAAGTAGAAACTGCCATTGTCCCAGCTTTTGAGATTTAGGCCTCTATCTAGCCCATGGTAAATACATTGGACCATGTTTTGTTTCATCACTTCTCTGGGTTAAATTCTATTTTTATCTTTTACCCCCCCCCCAACTTTCTTCAAATTATACATTATAGATAACAAAATACGGATATTCAAATTGTCTTTCCAATCTTAGTATTTACAAATGAATCAGTCAACTCAGTTGTGCGTACACTCTCATGTTGCAGTGTCCCTGTTTATGTCTGCACTAAAAATTTGAGGCGGCACAATGCTCTTTGTTTCATTAGAGTCTTGCTTTAATGCCCACACTCATGGCTAAATAAAGTCCCCTTACCAAGATAATCTCCACTCATTTCAGAATTGCACTTGTAAATCTTCTATGGTAGTAAATCTTGATCGTCAACTTACCTGTGATGAGAAATGCCTAGGATAGTATTGTGGCTTATTCTTGACTATGCCATTGAAAGTGCTGCATGTGTGGGCTGTCACTCTTTTGGAAGCTGAGAAAATGAACATACAGGAGGAGCATGAACAGTGTAATTGCTTATTAGATTTAAGAAAAATAGTTTTTGTTAGAAATTGACTTTCATAGTGAAGCAGGCAAATGCAGGGAATAGTATTATAGACTTGTACATGATTTGGGTTGGCCTATATGTAGCCCCCTTTCTAAATAATTCCTTTACCCACTATGCTGTGCACATAATCTAGCAATTTCTTCCTCTTTCAGACCCTCTCGTTCATTAGGCTACACACCCACACCTGTCTGAATAATAATAACTGTTTCTGACTCTAACAACATAGACATTTAGAAAATTTCTATTCATATATGTTTTCAATGTATCCACATATTTAGATGTTCAAAAGGCCAGTTTAACCTGAACTACGTTTTGGTTCATGAAGACTAAGATAAAATTGTGTCCTTCAAGTGAATGTTGAGATATCTCCTCTTTGTCACTTTATGACTACACAAAATTAAAAGTGCATAAAATTAAAAACATGATTATGGGAAGGGACGAGTGAAATATTACAGTACATCACTATATGACTAAATCTTTCAATCAATGTAGAGAACAGTTCTCATTATAACCATTAGGAATCAGCTTCCCCTCCCTCAAGACACTACACTGGGGCTGTAGCTGAGGTTCTACAGTAATTTCACTCAGATGACCTGCTGTCAATCTTAATAGTATATCCCTCTGTAATCTGTCCTTTTGCTACTTTTGCAAACCTGTCTGAGCTCTTTTTTCAGTTATTTGTATATGAGGTTAAGGACCTGTAAATAAGACCCAGACCTTGACTCGTGGTAACAATAATGTTCTTATATAAAATGTGCCCCTGTTTTGTTTATATCCCACTGTTTGATGGTATTTTCTGTTAAAAGGTAATTAAATGTCAATTTGGACTGATTGACTTGAAAGTGCCCTCCCTGATGGCTAGCTTGTAATAGAGAAAGACGTAGCTCTGCTGGCAGCACAAAGCTTTCACAAGTCCTATCCAGGTGTGTACACCACAAATTAGAATAATAGCCAGCCTTGCTATATATGCCCATTGGTGCAATGGTAACCCAAATGTTATTGGGATAACGGACAGCTTTCTAATTAGACCTAAAGCCTGGTCCACAGGAGGGAACTCATGCCTAGTATCAGAAACTTGGCCAAGAAACTGCATCTGGGAGATTGCAGGCCAAACTCTTATTTTGCTAAAGAAACACAGTATCAAACTGCCTTCTCAATATTTATCCCTTTACTCATAGACTAGTGCAATTTACATTTCATTACAGCAGCTTCTTCATCTAACGAGTGGCAGTTAATACAGAGATATTTTAACATATGAAAGTGAAGAGAATAAGTATATTATGTGCATCTGTAAATGAGACATTTTTGTGATACACCCTCACTAAAAAGACTCTGAAACTATTATTGAGGAGATGAGGTAGAGAAATCACAAGATTTTGGGGTTGGGAAAGATTGATGCAAAATAATGTTTTCTTGACTTGATTGTGTCATATCCATATGAACCTAGATCTGTTGTGATTGTGTGCACAAGATATATAGAAGACCAAGTCTATTGCACTACAACATGGAGCAGGAAGGTACTCATGTTGCCTCAACTTTAGCTCTTGGGGATTTATGACTATTGGGGGGTGAGAGAGTCAACAGGTTATAGATAACCTTTATTGTACTGGCAGTGATACAATTTCCTGTGTGTAAGAAGAGCAACAATTTTACTCAGTGGGTTATCAAAAGAATCAGAAGATGCAAAGCAGAATGGAGAAGAAGATGAGAAAACACCATGAAAAAGGTAGAGGAATGTAGCTGGAGAAAGTGGATGGAGGTAGAGAGTGTGAGGCATGGGCATGACCTAAATAAGGTAGGCATTGGTGTACAGAGTTGCTAAGAACACTATGTACAAGAAAGAGGGAAATAAAAAGTCAACTATAAGATAGGTGACTAGGGAATGGACTTCTAACTTCTACTGTGGCAGGATAAATGGAGTTCATATTCAGGCTGTGTCTCTGCATGGTTGGCTGATTTTCACAGCCTTTGCAGTAAGAAATGATAGAGGAAGCAGAGAAAGACCTGAAAGGTGTGTAGTTTGCTTCACAGAGAGTTCTATACAGAGCTGGGCCTCAGGAAGGCCTCATTCATGTAAAGCACGATCCAGTTAAATACTTTCATATATACATACACATACAGAAGTAGTTACAATGACTATAGGAAAGCTGCTTTAAAGATAACTCAATTTTTTTCTAAACCCTGCTGTACCAGCTGGTTGGTGTCAACTTGAGACAAGCTGGAGTTATCACAGAGAAAGGAGTCTCAGCTAAGGAAATGGGTCCATGAGACCCAACTGTATGGCATTTCTTCAATTAGTGATCAAGAGGGGAAGGGCCCCTTGTGGGTGGTGCCATCCCTGGGCTGCTAGTCTTGGGTTCTATAAGAGAGCAAGTTGAGCAAGCCAGTGGAAACAAGTTAGTAAGTAACATCCCTCCTTGGCCTCTGTATCAGTACATGCTTCTTGCTCTGTGTGAGCTGCAGTCCTTACTTAATTTGGTAATGAACTGAAGTGTGAATGTATAAGTTAAATAAACCCTTTAAATAAACCCTTTCCTCCATATCTTGCTTCTTGTTTATGATGATTTGAGAAGGAATAGCAAACCTCACTAAGACACCTGCCCATCACAGGACAAAGTATAAAAGTTTAAATGACTATGACCAACTATCCCTTGAGAATGACCATTCTCCTGTGTTTATGTTAGCACAAGATCATCTTCCAAACAGTTTTCTTAGGTTTATGTTTCTGCTCAGCAACCAAGGGACTCAGAGTCCAAAGGAGCTTTGGTTCCAGGGCACCAGCTCCAGCTCTAGCTGACAATGCATCTAGATAAACATTTTCCATACAGCGATGATTTTGCAGGCCTGCAGAATGCAAGAGTTCTAGAGCCACGGAGGTTTACAGTTCTTCCCAGCAAGATCTGATTGTGCCAGCTACTGTGTGGCAGCAAATGAGTGAAGCGGGGAGACAAAAGAAATGATGCCTGGCTTTATGTTTATTTCTCTCCCTCCCTCCTTTCTTTCCCCCCTCTTTCTGTGTGTGTGTGTGTGTGTGTGTGTGTGTGTGTGTGTATAAATGTATATGTGGCCCATAAGAGGGTGTTGAATCATCTGCAGCCATAGTGATAACTGCTTGTGAACCATTCTACACGGTTTCTGAGAATTTAACTTGTGTTCTCTGATAAAATAGAAATTTCTCTTAGCCAGTGAACTGTCTGTCCAACCATGAATTTGAAATTTTGAAGAACATTAAAAATACTGATTGTAAATTAGAAGATTTATAGATATATTAAATACATTTTGCATTTGGCAGGTGGAAAACACACTTCTGAGATCAGAGGAAGACAGGTATGGCTTTACAGAGGTGTGTTTGGATGTCAAATTAGGCAGGTTACACTTGGGATGTATTATCTTGATTGTCAACTTGATTGAATTGAGAAGGATCTATGGGATTAGTAAGACAAATACTTCTTGAGCCTCGTAAACTTCATCTATTCATTGAATCTCATAAATTGACTTTCTTCCCTAGAAGGATATTTAATTTTGGAAGAAATGGTCATTGGTTATTGTTCCTATTTCTTTGGGCAGATGACCTTTAAATTTCAATACAGATGATACTGACCAGATATTTTGGTCATGGCTTGAATGTATAATTGAAAAGAATACTCTTATTCATTTGTTAAAGTTGATTGGACTTTACCCATGTGAAATGGAAATGTTTTTATTTCTTTGGAAACTCGGTTGTGTCATGTGATGTGTTTCTGGAAACTGCATTATGAGAGGAAATGTTTGCAAAAGCAGGCATGAGGCAGGATGTTTTGCTAAGAATAGACGTGGGTTTTTCTGGAGATGGCCTGGAAAAAAGGGCATATGATGTTTTGTTACAGCAGATGCTTTAAAAAACATGTAACTGTTGGAAAGGATATAAATATATCCTAGTGGACAGTGGATAATGCTGGATGGTAATGATATTCTTTGTCACTCTCTACTGATCATCATTGGGCTTTGCAGATGTTGGTCTTCACTGATGATGCCAGGTGGTATTGGTATAACCTACCATTCTTTGTTGGTCATGATTTGTCATGACTTTATAGAGAGAATTATAACAAAACATTCTGGTGGCTTCTTGTTGCTTCTGTGGACTCTGGCCAATTGGCAGAGCCTTGTAGTTTCTTCTGAATTGACCTGCTTTGGGTGATCTGTGAATGGTGTTTGTGAGTCTTGGCATGTTTTGATTTGTGAATGGTGTTGCAAGTGGATCGGGCTGCCCCTGCTGACTTGTGTGAATAGCCCTGATGAAATACTGACAATGCAGATTGGATTTGCTCCAAAAATATATTTCTTAGCAGGTCCACATCCTCCTGTGCTCTGTTAACTTTTCCTTTCCACTACCTCTGATGGGTGGTAGGCTACAAGTGATGTTAATGGCATTTAAGAACCCTTATTAAAAGTAGATTTTGAAAAATCTAAGCCTATAGCTATAAAATTATTAAAATAATTCTACTCTCATTTTATAATACACTCTTTTACAATCAATTAACTATATTTCTCTAACTATAAATTTCTGTAATTTGCCTTCTGAAATATTACCCTTATGAAGCATATTCATAGGTCAGTATTGAGAACAGAATTTTGCCTTAATTCAAGCATATCCTATATCTCTATATACCAAAATTTCCCAGTAAAATCATATATCCATATGCTGTTCTTGCCAAACCTTGATATGTACACAGTTCCATACTATTTAATATAAATCACAAACATACAATTGACGCATAACCACTCAAACCAATCTGGCTCTTATTCAACTAAAATATGTTAATTTTACACATTTGTAGCTATTTATACCATCTTTTTAAAGATACACTTACTTAATATCAGCCTGTCAACATAATTTGTGGTTTGTTAATTTTATTTTTTATACATTTACAAACTTTATATAGGATTCAGGATCCTAATTTTTGAATTGGGAGATTTCTCACTAAGAGAGATAGAAAACCATACTTTCATATAAAATAAATCTTGTACACCATACTGGGATTTGGACATACTGTCTAACTAATCTGCTGCTCACAGTGCTCCTATCTGCTCACATTGGAGACTGTAAAGATATGTCTATTGAACCTGGTTGAGACAGATATGTGGACAGAAAGATTTCCAGGCACAACTTGTGAAATATGAACACTAACTCAAGAGTTCTCAGTTTCTTTTCCTTTCATTCTCTGACACATTCAATTGATGTCAGAATATTATATTTTAACTTTTATTATATCGTAAAATAAAATCTCTGACCTCAAGTGTCAAAATCTCCAATATATTTGGGTAGAGACATAAATGAAGGCATTTATATATACAGAAATTCATATACACTCAGAGTTTCTATTCATAACTTTGTCCATTCTTATTCCTTAACTTTCATTTTTACTCTACTTTGATGTCTTTTGGATACAAGGCTCCAAGAGCAAGGTGCATGACTCATGATTTCTTCATAGTATTTTTGTCACACATAAAAAATAGCTTTCTTGGAATTTCTTTCTGTTATTTGTTCTCAGCTCTTTTCTACTAAAATTCTTTGGACCACCTTGCACTTTGACATTATGACCCTTACCATCAACTCAGTGAAAAACAGATTTACAGTTCAGCAGACAGATAGCATGGTACATCCATACAAACTACATGACTTTGTGAGTTTCCATGTCTCTAAACACGTATGGAACTCATGTTGTTAAATAAAGTTAAGGACATTTTAATCATTTTACTTCATCCTTCCACAACTGACTCCCTTTGTACTCTGATTACTAAATAATTTGCTGAATATGTAGATTTGTTTTTATATTACATATTTTATAAGAACTTAATAATGCAACTGGTGTTTTTTTGATCTAGCTTGTTGTACTCAGCACAAAATTTGTATTTATTCATATTTTGTAAATGTACCTAGCTAAACTATTTTTATTTTGGTGTATGAGTTCACTCTACACACATAGAATTTATTCATATTTTCATCACCGATAGTCCTTTATGTGGTCTCTATTATGTTCCTGATGTAAATTAATCTGCTATGAGCAATTATGCACACATCTTTGTAAACTGCAAAGCTTTTTGATTTATAAGGAGACTATTCAGAGTAGAATATCTGGGTTACAGTAAAGATCTTTATTTACATTGTTAAGAAACTACCATACTTTTCGTCTAAGAGCTTATGCTGTTTAGGTCATGTGAACCCTGTGTGAGTTCCAGTTCCTCTATGCTTAGACCAAAAAAATTTAATATTGCCATTGAAGTGTCTGTAGTTTTACCTCATTGTGAGTAGAATTTGAATTTTTCTGATTTGCCATAATGTGCACATTTTTTGAAAAGTTGAAGCCAAGTTTTCAGATAGTCCTTCTAATTTAAAAAGTATCTTCATAAATTGAGATTATTTTGAACTTTTGATACAAATCTGTGACTAATACAACTAATGTTCAAATATCTCCTTGGTCTTTATTGGTTTAGATCTTTGCTTCTCAATCTTTAGGTTATAATTCCTTTGGGGCTCAAATGGCCCTTTTATAGAGATCACATAAAACCATCAGAAAACACAGATATTTACAGTATGACTTACAACAGTAGCAAAATTGCAGTTATGAAGTAGAAACAGAAAATTTTATAATTGTTGTTACCACAACATGAAGAACTTTTTAAAAAGTTCATAGCATTAGGAAGATCTAGAACCATTGTTTTAGATCCTCTTAAAAATTTTATGCATAAAACATCCATATTTTGAAGTATTCTAAAGATAGCAAGTTTGGGCATTAGCTTACTAGATTTACTTCCCATCTCAGGCATTTCTGTCCTTGTTTTCTGATACTATATTATGAGAGTAGGAGGGGAGGAAGGAAATAAGAAGGAAAAAGAGAAGAAGAAACAAAAGAGGAGGAAGAATAAAGGGAAGGAAAATGAACTGAGGAGCAGAATAAGGAAGGATGAAGAAAGAAGTGGTTGAAAACAGAAAAGAAAAATGAAGGGTGGAAGTGAAGCACAAAGGAAGGAAAGAAGAAATGGAAAGGGAGAAAGAAAGGAAGGAAGGAAAGGGAAGGGAAGGGCAGGAGAAAAGAAATAAGGAAGGGTGGGAGGGAAAAAGAAGAAAAAGAGAAGGTAGAAGGGAGGGAGAGAGAGAGATGTAGGACTGACAGAATGTTAAAGGGGGATCAGCATTTCATGTATTTTATGTTGCCCATGATATCTTCCTTATGAACTTTATTTTTATAATGAGAAGGCCAGACTCTGGTAAATGCTTCAGGGTCTATGTGCAGACACTTTGTCCTCTAAAAAGCAGAACACATTGTGTGTGTGTGTGTGTGTGTGTGTGTGTGTGTGTGTGTGTGTGTGTGNTAGGTGGAAGAATAACCATGAACTAACTAGTACCCCCTGAGCTCATGTCTCTAGCTGCATATATAGAAGAGGATGGCCTAGTTGGCCATCATTGGGAAGAGAGGCCCCTTGGTCATGCAGACTTTATATGCCCCAATACAGGGGAATGCCACGGCCAAGAATTGGGAGCGGGTGGGTAGGGGAGCAGGGCCGGGAAGGGGGAGGGTATAGGGAACTTTCTGGATAACACTTGAAATGTAAATGAAGAAAATATCTAATAAAAGTTGGAAAAAAAATTCAATGTTAGAGTTTTGTAAGATGACTTCAAAACAAGCAGTGTGCCTGATTTTGATATCAAGGAGAACAAGTGGAACACAAATCCATTTCTTATTGTTTTGAAATCCCACAGATATGCAATATTTCTCAAGAGTAAAGAGGAACTTCCTTACAATCAGAGATATAACACGAACTGGGCTTTTTGTGTATGAAGAAATCCACAAGCTTTATTAGAATCCCCAAAGCTGATACAAAGTCAGTTTCCTTCTTATGAAGTGAGTTTTCCTTGGGTCACATTCATGGATTCCATTATTCTCTCAATAATTTGCTATTGTATAAACTCTGAGTTCAACTTTCACTTGAACCCAAAAGCTTCAGAGCTTTTGGAAGATTTCTGTTTTCTTCTTTTGTGATTTTCATAAAGGAATTTGGAGTAAATTCCGTTCTGTTTTCAAGGACAATTTTGAATTTAAAAATAAAGTAATTTTTGCTATATTTCCACCTTTCTTTTCTCATTATGGTAGCTCATACATTCTCCATTCTCAGTATCTACCTCTTTGTCTCGACCTCTGTCTTCCTTTCCTTCCAGAATCTGGACTCTCACCATAGCACACTTACCAGACTTAAATGTCTACATTCTGTCTTAGTTTATGATTTTGTTTAGAATTTGCTTTCTCTGAGATCATATAATTTCTTTTTAAAATATGTTGAATTAACTGTGGATTTACAAGAAAGCTGAGGATATAACAGCTCATCTTTAAACCACCACAGCATGTAGTACCATAAGGTTCAAATTTACTGAAACACAAAGACATTGTCCTACTTTGCAGACTTTTTTCATATGCATTTTAATCGAAAACACATTTTCTTGAGGACATCTTTTTGGTAACTCATGTTATTGTAACAGCTTTGCACTGTGTTCTTACCAAAAGAATCCTACATTCTCCATAATGTCTTCCTCCAGCTCCAGAATTATGTGGCATCCCTCACAGATGATATTCTGAGAGATAGCAATGAAGCAGTAGCCAGATTCCATTGCCATTGAAAAGATTTACTCAAAAGAACCAGAATTGTTTAATCCTACAGTATTTCATTATTTGCCCAGTTTTATCTGAAAACAGCAGCCAGGTTCTCAGCAAGGTAATCTTTCCTCATTTCCCATTTTATATTTAGGCTCATGAGCTAGGCTGTTAATATGTTCAGTCTACAATGTATTTTGGATCTCTATTTATAGGTGGTAGTCAGATATGGATCCATCTCTCTTTGTTCTAAGCATCTCAGGTCTTCTATCTCTTTGTTCATTCTGTATGCTTCTATCTCAGCTTCCACTACCAGACTCAGAACCACAAACACTAACTTCACAGAGATCATCCATTTGTCTCTGTAAATTATGATCCTTAACCTTTGCATAGATACTTATTCTATAGCACCCATGGTGAGTCTGTTTCTCAAGACTTTAGACATTAAGAGCCTATATTTGTAATTGTACTTAGCTCCACAAAGAATTTGAGGTGCCAAATGACAAGCAAACAACTCTGCAGATGTAAGCTTTGGATTATAGTTACTTAATGAAGTTAAGTAAGGATCAAAGTGGAATTGGGCGAGAGTCCTCTTATGTACATAAAGAGTATAAAAAGCATAAGAAAGGGTGTCACATACATAAAGAGGGATATCAGAACCATATACAGCACAAACATGTCGTTCAGCTACCATTTCTGTGTTAAATATTCTTTAATTTTCTTTTATTATTGCTATCATTATGGATTTTACTTTTACATATCATAGAATCTTTAAAACAAACGTGGCAGGCTTCAGATTTTTACATCAAGGAACCAAGTCTTTCTTACAGTCTATTCTGAAGACCTAGTGTCCCTGAAATTTGTATTTTGCTATGACACAGGGTTGACATATATGAAACTTAAATTTAGCCTAAGTTTAAACCAAGCATTTCAGATTAAGCTATCTTTTTTTCTATTTCTAAGATAAATAAAACCAAAACCTGAAAAGTGTGTCTTCTTTACCACATCCTGATAAGAAATACTTTCTGAGAGAACATTTCATCTCATTTCAAAAAGAAACCAAAGAATATTGTTAAGATTAAGTAAAAGGAAAAGTAAACACACTGTTTTCATTACAGTACCTTGACTTCTCTCTCTGTTTCCAACTGAATCTCACCAAAATAATTGGGCTAATTAGATAATAAATTACTCTAAATGTATTTGTATAGTTTTATAGGAGTTTAACCATTGCCTTAACATATGAGTACATTATAAATGTTAAAGAAAATATTATATATAATTTAAATTCTTGATAAACATCAATGTTTATCACAGGACAGATACTTAAAAATATCATTTAGAATTTGGTAATCTGATGCTCTAATAAATATACTCTTGACTTTGAAGACAACTTTTAAGATTCTTTGTTGGTATATTGGTATCTGCCCTTCTGAAAACAATCTTCATAATGAACAAATGGTAGCATTGGAAAGGTAGAGAGATGTAATGCTTGTACTCAAGGGTTTTACTGATAGGCAATTATATTCTGTGTCAGGAATTGCACTAGGTTCTGAGGTCATGATAAAACATACAGGTCATGTCCCTGTGCTCCTGAAGTATAGAGTGCTATGTGAATGTCAGAATTGTACAACATTTCCAGACTATGGTTATAGATGCTCCCAGACCAAGTGAAAGACTCAAGTAACAGCTAATGTATACTTTACTTGGGTCAAAAAACCCAAATAAATTAGCATTGGAATTTAGAATACATAGAGGTATCTAAAACTATAAGACAAGGCATGTTACAACATGGAAAAAGATAAAATCAGACTAAGAAGGACAAGAGATTTAGTGTATGGAGAACAGGAAAGAAGACTGAGAAGAAAATTATGATACAGTAGTAAATTATAAAGAGGTAAACATGATCAAGACATGTATATATGCATAAGTGGTTTTTTCTATAAGTTTATAAAACTAATGTATGCTAAAATATGATAAAGTCTATATATGAGAAAATGCTTAGCTTTGGTTCAATATTGGAAAAGTAGTGGTAGATCAGCTGCCTGGTTAATCACCTACTTCATGTGTACCTCATCATCATTCCTTTTGAATCAGTAAGAGTGAACAGAGGGTAGAAATCTCTATGAAAGACATCTGTGTTCTTGGAAAGAAAAGTAATATCTTAAAGTTATTTTTAAAGTCAAATCATTAAATTAATTTTGTGTTTAAATTTAGGGATTAAGTTAGTAAATCCTGGTTAAAGTTATTTATTTCCAAATTGTGAGAAAGGAATTGCATCTTTATACCAAGTCTCAATTATTATAGAACACATCCTTGCCTATACAAGTAGTGGCCCGTAACCTCAGAATGGCAAACTTGCCATGATGTCTTTTCTGGACAATACCTCATTCCTGTTTATTTTATATTCCACCTTTGCTCCAGGTGCTCCAAGACAGTGCCAAGTGAGAGTCATGTGTCAGATCAGAAGTGGAGAGTACCAGAATTCTAGAAGAAAGGGAGGGAGGAAGGGAGGGAGGGAAAGAAGATAAAGAAAAGAAGAAAGGAAGGAAAGGAAAGGAAAGGAAAGGAAAGGAAAGGAAAGGAAAGGAAAGGAAAGGAAAGGAAAGGAGGAAGGGAGGGAGGAAAAAAGAAGAAAAAGGAAGAAAGGAAGGAAGGAAGGAATTAAAGAAAGAAAGAAGAAAAGCAAGCAAAGAAAGTCTGTGTCTCAGGGATGCTGCCATTCTGATATTGGCACAGAATGCTCTCTGGTATACATAGATAATTGAAAAATAACGCTTAAATTCTAAATCCCATGTCAGTGCCAGTAGAAGTGTAAAAATTTGATGACAGAAATGATATAGTTCATTTTGGAATGGCATTTGAGGAACAGCAATGGACATCTGAAACAAACAAATTAGAGTAAAGCTATGGTTGAAAACACTAAGTTCTTTTTTTAATGAATTATTTTTATTTCTTTACATTCCAGGTACTGCTTCACCTTTTGAGTACCCCACAGTTCCTCACCCCATTCCCCCTACCCCTTGCCTCCAAGAGAGTGTCCTTCACTACCCCATACCCCATATCCCCTTCCCTCAAGTCTTGATGATTAAGCACATCTTCTCCCAATGAGGACAGACCAGGCAGTCCTTTCCTGTATATATGCTGGGGGTCTTAGACCAGCCACTATGTGCTGTCTGGTTGGGCTCAGTCTCTGGGATTTCCCAGGGGTCTGAGTTAGTTGAGACTGCTGGTCTTTCTATGGGGTTGACCCTCCACTTCAGCTCCTTCAGTTCTTCCCCTAATTCCTCCATAGGGGGGTCCCAGACTTCAATCTAAAGGTTGGATGTAAGTATCTGCACCTGTTTCAGCTGGTAAGGCCTCTCAGAGAATAGCATGCTAGTCTCCTGTCTGTAAACACACCATAGCATCAGTAATAGTGACAGGCTTTGGTGTTCCTCCTGTCCTCCATGAGATGTGTCCCATGTTTGGGCGGTCACTGGACAGCCTTCAGTCTCTTCTCCATTTTTGTCCCAGCAGTTCTTCTTTAAAAAGACGAATTTCTTAAAGGAAGCAGGTGTGCCCTTCAAATAGGCCTTTAGTACTTTAGCTTTGATGGAGAGAGGAAAAAGAATAGAGGAAAAAGAGAGGGAGAGAGAGAGAGAGAGATCTTCTTTCTTTTTGACCTTGCAGAGTTTCAGAAGTTGAACATTATTGCACAGGTTGGAACATGCTCTGTTCTCTTTCCAGATGTTCCAAACACATAGAACACATTGTAAGTGAAATGGAAATGAAATTAGCAGATTGTTTTGTGCACCATGAACTTTTCTCTGTGTCTTGCTCACTCTCGATGGTGCAGGCTCTTTGATAAATCAGTCCTTATGTCTCATTGTCATGCACAGAAAGGAAATATAAATGTCAGCAACAGTCCCTACTGCCATTAGAACAAATCAAGTCCTCATCTGCCAAGGCAGTAGTTAATTTTTTAGATGTCTCTTGGAGAGTATAGAGTTCTGAGGGAAGGTCACACAAAATGCTTCTAACATCTAGCCACTAAAATGGTGTTTCAGCAATTATCATGGTGATGGGATGGCTCCTGCATTCTGGAAGAAGCAGTCCTTCCTCACACAATTCTCAGCACTGTTCAGTTAGCAGTTAAAGTGAGACTCACAAAGATGAAAAGAATTGATTTTTTTTTTTTTTTTGGAAAACTTTATGGGGAAACAATTTGAAAGCAAGACTTTTGTTCAGCCAGTTGAAATAGACGAGGGGAGGGGAGAGGGAGAGGGAAAGAAAGAGAGAGAGAGAGACAGAGAAAGAGAGAGACAGAGGGAGAGGCAGAGACACAGAGAGATAGAAACAGAAAGAGACAGAGAGTGAGACAGAGAGAGACAAAGAGACAGAGATAGAGAGAACAGAGATATAGACAGAGACACAGAGACAGTTTGAGAGAGAATGTGAGACAGACAGACACAGACAGATCCAGAGAGACAGAAACAGAGACAAATAGAGATAGACAGAGACAAAGAGAGGTACAGAGAGAGATAGAGAGAACAGAGAAATAGAGATACAAAGACAGTTTGAGAGAGGAGAAAGAGAGAGAGAGAGAGAGAGAGAGAGAGAGAGAGAGAGAGAGAGAGAGAGAGGAAGTCAGCAGCGGTGAGCTGAGTTTGCAGATGTGTCGCCTGCAGACCATCTAGAGATTCGGGCAGAGTGGAGATCTGCTGAGCAGCTAACAGTTCCAGGACAGTAAAGGCTGTTTTAAGGTCACAGAAATCAGTGGGCTGCAGTGCAGTGGCAACAGCAAATATTCAGGGGAAATGGTGCTCAGGAAAGACTGAAGGTCAGCATTTCTTGGAAAAAATGGAAAGTGAATGTGTTCCTTTATGAATTTGCATTTCATGAATAATGCTTTGTAGGTGACCCCATCTTGCAATCCAATACAGAGCCTCGATCCTTAATCACTCCGATCTGTGTCTCTCAGTACACAGCCTCTAAGTGATAAGAAAAAGATGAGTTTTCTGCAGGTATGCCAAAATCACTCTGGGGCTTCTTGGCAAGAAAAGCATCTGTTTAAAAAAAAAAAAAAAAGTGGTGCTTGAGTTTGCGTGGGCCAAATGCTGAGGGAGCTGGGCCATCCTCGGATATTTTTTCAGTCTGTCCTTGGTAGCAGGTAGGGTAGATCTGCAGAGTGGCTTTTCATCAGCATTGCACCCATAACTCCTGTCAGATAGACTCTGTATTTAGGCATATCTAAGGGAGACCATAGTAAAAAACACAGAGGTAGTTCTTCAAAGTAGGAAGCCAGAGATCCAGGCTCCACGAGAAAGTGGGGAATAGCCCTACCACGGAAGCTTAAACAGGGCTCACAATTTCTGGTCTTATCCTCTCAGCCATTACCATACTGTTTTAAATGCTCATAGGGTCCATTAATTCTTGGCAAGAACAGTATTCAATATCCACCTTTTTGCTGATAATCTGTATTTTTTCACATCATTTTTCCTATAGCAATTTGCTTACCATGGTCTCTTTGAAAATGTTATTTTTTAATTATGTGTATGCGTGTATATACACATGCATTTGTATGTAAGTATCTCCAAAGACCAGAAGAGGACATGAATCCCCTGGAGCTAGAATTGCAACTGGTTGTGAGCTGCCTGACTTGGGTCTCCAGAATCAAACTCAGGTCCTACGCAAGAGTGGTACATGGTCTTAACCTCTGAGCCATCTTTCCAGCCCCTGTTATGATCTTTCTATTGTTAGTATAGAGTACTGGTAACACTTTGAAAAACTATATATAGTCTTTGCATGACACTGTGGTGGGTTTTTTCATCTGAGAAACACATTTTTTTTGTAATGCACACAAGAATACCAAATGTGATGATGTACTCCTAATCCTTCCCCTACAGGCTTAGGAATCTGTGAGTCCCAGAGACTTTTACTTGGATATATGCCAGAGTGGAAGTTGCTACTCTCCACTTTCCTTTGAAACCAAGAGTGCTCACATAACAAAGTTTTCTTGGGAGTTTTGCAGTCATCCCAAAGGATATTGCTTTTCTTACTTTGGATTTTTGTTCTGAACACTGTCTTCATAAAATGAAATATGGTAGCATCATCTGACCCCACCCTTGCTTACCCCCATAAGAGATTGTGTGTAGTTACTGTTGCAGTACCATTAAATATTTGGACTTTGTGATTTAATTTTACATATATCTTTATCTACAATTTGAACAACAAAATGTTTATCTTGGTGGTTGCTATAATATACACATGTCAGCTCTTTGTACCTTATATTGAAATCAGTCACTTTCCTGCAAGTTGTCAAGTTTATGTTCACAGTAACTTTTTTGTTAGTTTGTTTTGGGATTAGATTTTTTTGTTCTTATTTTTGTTGTTTTTCTTTTTTCCTTCCTTCCTTCCTTCCTTCCTTCCTTCCTTCCTTCCTTCCTTCCTTCTTATTTATTTATTTAAACTTCAAATTTTATCTTCACACAACCCTCATCTACCCTCCAACTGTTCCATGTCCCATATCTCCTCCCTAGCCCCTATCTCTACTAGGATGCCCCCCCCATCTCTCACCCTCACCTAACTTCTTTTTTTTCCCAATTTTTATTAGATAATTTTTATTTACATTTCAAATATTATTTCCTTTCTTAGTTTGCCCTCCAAAAATCCCCTATGCCCTCCCCCGCCCCCTGATCCCCAAGCCACCCATTCCCCTATCCTGAGACATAGAACCTTCACAGGACCAAGGGCCTCTCCTCCCATTGATGACTGACTAGGCCATCCTCATCTACATATATAGCTAGAGCCACATGTTCCACCATGTGTTTTCTTTGATTGGTGGTTTAGTTCCAAGGTATTCTGGGTGTACTGATTAGTTCATATTGATGTTCCTCCTATGGGGCTTCAGACCCCTTCAGCTCCTTGGGTACTTTCTCTAGTTTCTTCATTGGGGACCTTGTTTTCCGTCCAATGGATGATTATGAGCATCCACTTCTGTATATGCCAGGCACTGACAAAGGCCCTCAAGAGACAACTATATCAGGCTCCTGTCAGTAGGCTCTTGTTGGCATCAGCAATAGTGTCTGTATTTGGTGGTTGTTTATGGGATGGATCCCCAAGTGGGACAGTCTCCGGATAGTCATTCCTTCAGTCTCTGCTCCGAACTTTGTCTCTGTAAGTCCTTCCATGGGTATTTTGTTCCCCTGTCTAAGAAAGATTCTGAGCTTCTGGACTAATATTCACTTATCAGTGAGTGCATATCATGTGTGTTCTTCTGTGATTGGGTTACCTCACTCAAAGGACTCAAGAAGTTGGACTCCAGAAAACCAAATAACCCTATTAAAAATGGGGTACAGAGCTAAACAAAGAATTCTCAACTGAGAAATTTAGAATGGCTGAGAAGCACCTGAAAAAATGTTCAACCTCCTTAATCATCAGGGAAATACAAATCTAAACAACCATGAGATTCCACCTCACAACAGTCAGAATGGCTAAGATAAAAAACTCAGGTGACAGTAGATGCTGGGTAGGATGTGGAGAAAGAGGAACAGTCCTCCATTGCTGTTGGGACTGCAAGCAGGGACAACTACTCTGGAAATCAGTTTGGTTCCTCAGAAAATTGGATATAGTTCTATCAGAAGATTCAGCAATACCATTCCTGGGCATATACCCAGAAGATGCTCCAACATTCAATAAGGACACATGCTCTACTATGTTCATAGCAGGCTTATTTATAATAGCCAGAAGCTGAAAAGAACCCAGATGTTCCTCAACAGAGGAATGGATACAGAAAATGTGGTACACTTACACAATGGACTACCACTCAGCTATTAAAAAGAATGCAGTTATGAAATTCTTAGACAAATGGATAGATCTGGAGGATATCATCTTCAGTGAGGTAACCCACCTAACTTCTAAACTCCCTGGGGCCTCCAGTCTCTTGAGGATTAGGGGTTAGGTGCATCATCTCTGACTGAACACAGACCCAGCAGTGCTCAGCCGTGTATCTGTTGGGGGCCTTATATCAACTGATGTATACTGCCTATTTGGTGGTCCAGTGTTTGATAGAGCCTCAGAGGTCTAGATTGAGACTGCTGATCCTCCTACAGCATCACAGTCCTCCTCCTCAGCTTCTTTCAGCCTTTCTCTAATGCAACCACAGGTGTCAGCAGCTTTTTTCCTTTGGTTGGGTGCAAACATCTGGATCTAACTCTTTCAACTGTTTGTTGGGACTTCAGAGGTAGTTATGTTAGGTCTCTTTTTGTGAGGGGTCCATAGCCTCAGTAATAGTGTTAGGCCTTGGGACCTCCCCTTGAGGTGGATCCCACTTTGAACATATCTCTGGACCTTCTTTTCCTCAGGCTTCTCTTCATTTCCATCCCTGTAGTTCCTCCAGACAGGAACAATTATGGGTCATAGATTTGAATGTGGGATATCAACCCCCTCCCTCATTTTATGCCGTTACTTCCTATTAGAGGTGGGATCTATAAGTCCCTTTCCCTATTGTGCGCATTTTATCTAAGTTCCTGAGAGTCTCTCACCTCCCAGGTCTCTGGTGCTTTCTAGAGTGGCCCCTCAACCTCCTACCTCCAGTTGCCATTTTTTTCTGCTGGCCCTCAGGGCTTCAGTTTTCTTCCCTCACCCAAGATCAGATCAAGTTCCCTTTTTCTGCCCCACCTCCCCCATCCACTTCCCTCCCAGGTCCCTCCCTCCTTCCCAACTTGTGATTACTTTCTTCGCTCTCCCAAGTGGGACTGAGGAGTCCTCACTTGGGCCCTTCACCTTTTTGACCTCTTTGGTACTGTATCTTGGGTTTTCTGTGTACATGGCTAATATCCACTTATCAGTGAGAACATACCATGCATGTCCTTTTGCATCTGAGTTACCTCACTCAGGATGATATTTTCTAGTTCCATTCATTTGCCTGTAAAACTCAGGATGCCTTCTTTCTTAAAAGCTGAATAATATTCCATTGTGTAAATAAACCACATTTTCTGTATCCATTCTTCTGTCATGGGACATCTAGGTTACTTCTAGCTTCTGGCTATCACAAATAAGGCTGCTATGAATGTAGTGGAACACATGATCCTGTGGCACTGTGGGACACCTTATGGGTATAGTCCCAAGACTGGTACTGCTGCATCTTCAGAAAGATATATTTCCAAATTTCTAAGGAACCTCCAGATAGATTTCCAGAGTGGTTGTACCAGTTTGCAATCTCACCTGCAATGGAGAGTGTTGTTTTACTTTAAGTGGGCTTCAAATTTGACTCTGTCTTCTGAGTGTGAATAACAGGTGTAAGCCAGAGAGCTTAGCTCATGTTTTATAGTCTTCTTCAAAGTGTTTTCCTCAAAAATTTCTTCACTGTACAGTTCATGTATGTTATATGTGTTATATGTAATATATACATGTATATATATATATATATATATATATATATATATATATATATATATATATAATGTATTTACTATGTATAATATATACACAGTGATATATTGTATCCCTTTTCATACTATGTACTTGACTCATTATCAGTCTTGTTAGATAGAGGTTTAAGAGTTCCATCTTTCTAAGACTATATCTTCCAGTGAATTTCTCCCTTTCCTTATCTTCATTTACTTCTATTAACTCATGTGGTTTCTGGTTTCATTTCATTTATTTGCTCTCAATTTGTTTTGCTGGTTTAATACTTGAAATGCTGCATCCAACATATTAGATGGAAGTCCTTGTTTTGTTCTAAATTATAAATTTATTTAATAGATGTTCAGCACTATAATAGATACTCTCTAAAAATTTTTAATGTGTTCTTTTAAATTTGTGTCTTGGAGTCTGAGATAATGCTTCAGTCAGGAAAGTGTTTGCCTCATGAAGACCTGAAATCATCCCTAGAACCCACCACCATGTGAAGGGTGTGGTGGCAAGATCTTATGATCCCATTACTGAGGCAAAATAACAAATGAGTCCCTGGGGCTTGCTGGTCAACCAGCTTAGCCTACTTGGTGATTTCCAGACCATTGAGGCTACCTCAAATTTTTAACTAAATAATTAAAATAAATAAAGAAAATACTAAAAGCAAAAGGTAATATGGGAAATTCCAGAAAAAAGTACACAATGCAATCCTGTATTTTAGCATCCACAGGTATAAGTTCATATGTGCATGCACATCAATACACACACATGCACATACATACACACTCACACACACACACACACACACACACACACACACACACACACACATATATATATATATACATACATATATATACATGAACATACATACACACAGATATAGATAGATAGATATAGATATAGATATAGATATAGATATAGATATAGATATAGATATAGATATATCCCTTACAGAAGAGTTCCTCTTTATTCCTCATATTTTAAGAATTCTGTGTATTGAGATAGTTTGTTTTAATTCTTTGAGTTTGGTTTCAATTTGATATGAACTTACATTTTATGACTTTAATTACCTTAAATATGATGGAGCTTGTTATTATGAAAAATATACAGAGATGCTTTATTATCACAATTCTTATATTTATGAATATGCACATGTATAAGGCACAGTGGGAAGGAAGGAGGGAGGGAGGGAAGGATGGGAGAGAGACAGACAGACAGAGAAAGAGAGAGAGAGTGCGCGCGCGCGCGCGAGAGAGAGAGAGAGAGAGAGAGAGAGAGAGAACACAGGGGAGCACAGGAGAGCAGAAGAGCAAGAGCTCCACATTTGACTCAGAATTACCTGTCTATGGATCATACCTTTAAAGATAGGTATCTCACACTAAAAAGTTTCTCATTTTTTTCTTAGAATGTTTGGTACCAGTGAGTTATATAAACTTAGAGTTGGAAAGAAAGAAAGAAAGAAAGAAGCAAGGAAAGAAAGGGAGAAAGTAAGAAGGAAAGATAAAAAGGAAAGAAAGAAAGTGAGAAAGAAACAAGGAGAGAGAGAGAGAGAAAGAGAGAGAGAGAGAGAGAATACCTTGAGAAAACCTGTGAGAAAATCCAAGCATGTGCAGCATTTACTCAGTGCTTTCTTTTGTAGAGCAACAAAGAATCCTGATTCTGGGCTTTTCATCAGAACCATCATGTACATAAAAGCCTGCACAGAAGGAAACAGTGGAAAACTAGACAGAGTGGCTTGACAGAATGTGTAAGATTCTGAGCAACCATGCTGGCCATGTGTCAATATGTAGCCTTGCACTGGCCCTTATTAATCCTGGGCTTGTGATGGTCTATAATGTTAGTCCAAGGGGGGAAAAATGAATACGACTTGTTACCCCCTTGGTTGCAATGGGCAGATCAGGTCCAAAGTGGTTGCTTTCTTCGAGTCTTTGTTCCAAAGCCTGGCTGGACCAGAGCACTTCATGATTGAACCACTTTGACCCTTAGTTATTTGTTCAATCATGGTTGGCAAAAGGTAACAGAGACTTTCTATTGTTTGGAAAACAAATGGATCTCTTGACTGTTTTCATAAAGATTGACAGGGACTTAAAATAGCTTGAGGTTAATATTATCAATCTTTCTAAAAGAGATTTTCAGAACATATTCTTTATTCCAGTATTGGATCAATCTCACCAATGACATATTTTCAAACTACAGTAAAGCAAAACAACTTATCCTTGAAAAAGTTCGAAATATATAGATTTTCATTTCCTGTGTATTTATTTATTTATATACTTGTTTGCTTAGGTTTTTATTTATGAATATCAACCTCTGAGATAACAAGGTATGGTTTTAATGCAGGCTGAACATGTTTACAGCTCTACAGACATTAATCTTTATCTTTGTACTGGGAGTTTGGATGACTTCAGAGGTGTGATCCTGTGGTAGGATGGTGTCATACATGGAAACTTAATACTAAGTGGTCAGGGATTGAATAGAGAAATCTGCTACTGACTCTTGCAATGAGGACATCTGCCTAAGTTTAAAAACCACTGAGTATAGCAAAGAGAAAATTAATTAAAAATTAAACTAATAATTAAATTTAACTTTAGGCTTTCAATAAAGTAAGTGTTGAGAATATATGAAGGGGTCTCTACTTTAAACCTGCAAACTAATCATAAAGACAAGACTAGAGGGAACCCAGAAGCATGACAAACATAACAAAATAAAATAGAATAAAATGAAATGAAATAAAATAAAATAAAACAAAACAAAAATTAGACTGTCGTACTGACAACCTCTTCTTTGTTGTTGTTATTTCTTTTTATGAATCATTGAAGTCCACTTCTCTCATTTGTCTTATTTGACCCCATGTAAAAATGATCCACAGAATTTCTTATGTTGTAGAACTTTTGGAATAATAACTTGATTAGTTTTAGTTTTAATTTTTTAAATTAAAATATAATTACAGAATTTTCTTCCTTCCCTTTCCTCAGTCATCCATGTATTCACTTACTACCTCTCTTCTTTTTCTTTAACATTGATTGATAAATATATCTATACACACATATAGTAATCTATCAATGCACATGCACATGCACACACATGCATATATTCATAAACATATAAATATATCTGACTCAGTCTAGTTATCACTACTTGTATGAATATGATATATAGTTCAGGGTAAACTACTTAGTTTTGGATAAGCTGGCTTTCTATTTTCATAATCATTTATTTTTTTCTCTTTATTAGATATTTTCTTCATTTACATTTCACATGTTATTCAGAAATTTCCCCTTACCCTCCCGCATCCACGCCCTGCTCCCCTACCCACCCCCTCCCACGTAATGGCCCTGGCATTCCCCTGTTCTGGGGCATATAGAGTCTGTATGACCAAGGGGCCTCTCCTCCCAATGATGGCCAACTCGGCCATCTCCTTCCATATATGCAGCTAGAGACATGAGCGCAGGGGGAACTAGTTAGTTCATGTTATNATTGGGAAAGGATCTTTACCAATCTTAAATCGGATAGGGGACTGATATCCAATATATATAAAGAACTCAAGAAGGTGGACACCAGAAAATCAAATATCCCCATTAAAAAGTGGGGCACAGAGTTAAACAAAGAATTCTCAACTGAGGAATACCGAATGGCTGAGAAGCACCTGAAAAAATGTTCAACATCCTTAATCATTAGGGAAATGCAAATCATTTATTTTTATGAGTAGAAAGTGTACTCAGTCGGATGGTGCTTTGAAAAATCAGCCATTGTATACTGCCTAGACTTAACGTCCTTACATAGCTCATAATCCCAAATTGAAAATTACTCCTATGTATATATATTAGAGGGTGTGAGTATCCAAGTGTGTATGTAAATGTTTGTATGTGTATATGAATATGCAAGTGTCTTTGTGTGTGTGTGTAGGTTTTCACAGCAGATACATGGTAATTGTAGTCATACTATCTGAACTGCTATTTGAGTCGAGAAAAGAGTCAAATATCATTGCTTTTTTCCTTAAAAGATACCACAGTACCCCCAAATTTGACTAAATAAACTCTTTGAATGGGTGACATTGAAACATGGAACATGTGGCAGGAGTCTCTATGAACCATAGCCACATGGATGAGAACCTCTTGTTATTGATTTAGAAAAAGAGGTAGGCAAAGAGAGTTCTCTAAAATGCAATTCCATTAAAATAAAGACATCTTTGAGGGGAGAGAGATTAGTGTAACAGCAGAGTGTGAAGATGTCTACAAACATTTTCACCCCTCATCAAAGAAGCTTTTTCAAACAACAGATGGAGAGCACTCCAGAAAACCACAACCAATCAAAACGCAGAGTTGTGGAGCCCAGATCCAGTGGATATATCTAAAATCACTACCCTGCTTTGTGGCTCAGGGAACATTGTTAAAGAAGAGATTGAATAGTTGAAAAAGCTAGAACAAGGAGGCCAACAACAAACATATAAAAGTGGACAGTGAAAAGCCCACAAGGCTACAACCCTACAAAGAGAACTACAGGCAAGAGAATAAAGCAGGAAGCAGGAGAGTGGTTCTCTCCAGGGAAGAGCATATATTGCCTGTCCATTGCCAAAGGGTCAGCCCTGAAAACATATATGCATATAACATTATATAGACTCAGTATATATGTGAGTCATATTTAGGTATTTTAGGACTATATGTATATGCAAGTACACACACAATAATAATTAATGAAAAAGAAAGGCATGAATCTGAAGGAGAGTTATTTATGGGCAGCTCTTTAGTGGAAGTTCTGGCAGGGAGAAATGTAATTAAAATACAATATCAAAAATAAATGTAAGTAGAATATCTTAATATGTACATTTTTAAATGAATGTAAAGCTTGTGAAAAATTTTGATATGAAGTGGATCTATCCTGTACACATGAATACTTGGATACATATATTTTTGTATAAAAATACAGTCAGACCAAATATTCTTATCAAGTATGAGACAAATACACAGGGAAATTTGAAAGCATCAATCTATCTATACCTTAAGGGCATATTGAATCTCAATAAAAATGTCATTTAAGATAAATTTATTTTAATATTTTGAGTATTATACTTATAGTGTTGTCCTAAGTGATAAGGGGTCATAGAATTATAATATCTGATGGCATTTATGGGGAAAGTTCTGTGAAAATGATGTTATTCAATTTGAAGATTAAATTAGGATTCCTCTTTTCAAATACCTCAGGGATTTCTCTTTCCTTTTTTACTATTAGCATGTACATTTGTATAATGTATATTGTCAGTCAATATAGAGGGCTTTTGTCAAAGTGCTGTTTGTCCTAACATGTAAAAGGAGAGTCAATTGATTTGTCCCTCCTTCTACACCATAGGAGCACGACTTTCGTAATTTTCAATTCTGCCTGGATTTTAGAGTTGAACTTTTCTGAGCCTCAATTTTCTCGTCTGCAAATGAGTTAATTGAGTACCATGGCCTCGAAAAACCATACTTCATACTTAAAGTAAGTTAGATATAGAGAATACAGCGGTGGAAAGTAGGACACCAAGAATCATTCACGGTCCAGTAGAGAGAGACACCATTTGTTCGTAGTACCATGTGCTGCAGACAAGGTAGGAATGAAGCAAGGAGGGCAAGCCAGAGCTCCAGGGCCAATGCCATCATCAATTATGTAATGTTTCCCTGGTGCCAGGAGGTTGTACTGTTTGCCAGGAATTCACAATTTAGTATCAGACCGGTGCATACTCAAAGTTGGAATGGCTTTGTTCCGGGAACAATTAAATTGTATTGCACTAAATGATTAAAGTATTTACTAAATATAAGTCATGGTGGCCAAAATGTTTGGGCCACAAAGCAGTGTCTGTCCCTTTCATTTGCAAGATACTATTAAGTTAAGACAGTTAAGTGGCAGGTCAGCCTAACTCCTCAGCAAGTGCCTTAACTTTATGTGGCATATTTGAATCTGTGAAACTTGGGCTCCATGAAATTAGTGGCTTAAGGAATTGAAAAATATTGTTGACCCCAGAATCCTCTTGAGCTACTATATTCTAGAATGAGCTAAGCTCCTCTGTTATTAGTTTCATTTCCAAAGGGGTTTCTTCACAAAAGCAAGATCTGTCAACCAAGTTGACTCCAGACCAAAGTACAGTAGTTCCCTGACAACTATAGTATAGTACACACTTCAGATTCTCTGTAAAGCAAATGAGAAGTGAAAACATACCAGTTCCTACAATGAATCAGGAAAGAACAGGGCTCTGGGTTCCTTTCAGTGTAGACCTCAAACGCCATGGTAACTGTCTGTTTTAAATTGCAATCTCAATAACAAAAGGAATTTGGAAGGCATTTCTAGTGCCTTTATAGGTGTTTGAGTTCTAGTATAATTTCTGTTTGACAGATGATACATCCTTTTTGTGCCCGGAGTTTTTTCAATACTTAGAATAATATTTCAGCCAACATAATATTTTATTTTCTGTGTCTATGCCAGGAAACTACTGGGTGCTCGCAGAAACCAGATACTATGTTCTCCCAAATAAAACTGTATGCTCAACTACACTGCAACTGCTCCCTCTAACCATATGATGCCCTTACCCAAACAAGACCCTCTCCTGAAAATCTATATCAATTCTCCAAAACCAAGCAGCAAGTGGTACTTGCTGTTTATGTTTAAAGAGTGTGGCAGAGTAATTCTGTTTCTCGTCTCCACCTAGGGACTTCGAGGAGGGTGCAGAGAAAACCATTGCAGGTGGATATAAACAAGCCTGTGCCTTTGATTCTCTGACAGTGATCTTGAAATAAATGTTGAAAGATGGCATAGCCCACTGTTGGTTTAGTGAGGATAGTCAGCAAGGGCTATCCTTTCCTCGAGCTCTGCATTGTGGCTCAAAATTTTATGTAATAATGAAGTTTAGCTTTCACCTAAAGGAACAATTTGGTCACACACAAACTAAGTTGGAAATGCCATTTTCAGTAATGTAATGTTACTTTTTAGTTATTATTTTTTTGATAATCAGTTGGAGAATATGGGCATAAGTAAATATCAGAAAGCATTTGTTTGAATGATTGCATGAAAGTATTGCATGAGTGAATGAAGACCACGGTCCACACTCTGAGGAATATGGGATCTAGGGTACCTGTCCTTATGCTTTTTTTTTCTAATTGTTATGCCTTATTTGATTTTCCTTTTTTAGATTTTTCTTTCTTGAGGATTCATTAAGCATATGGTAGTACATATAAATTATAGACTTATGTACTTTCAAAGTAAAGAATGGCTAAAGGTCCTTACATAGTCTACATTCTCACATGGGACCAACATTGCAGATAATGCCCGAAAGCACAATGATAGTGTCAGGTAGATTTGTTGGTAGTTTAAAAGAATAGATTGTATAGGCATAATAAAAACTAATATTGAGTACTAAACTAAAACTGTCATATACAGGGTCCAAAGTTAATAGTTGTTCAATAAATGAATAATTAGCACTCAAAAGGTAGAGGGATAGGATCTCTGTGCTTTAAGACTGGCCTCCGCTGCATAGCAAGCTCCAGGACAGCCAGGACTACATAGAGAGACCCTGCCTCAAACTAAACCAAATAATACCAAGCCAATCAAAACAAATTAACACAAAACAAACAAACAAACAAACAAAAAACCAGAATGAAATGAAATGAAATGAAACGAAACAAAGCAAAGCGAAGCAAAGCAATCTAAACCAAGCCAAGCCAAGCCAAGCCAAGCCAAGCCAAGCCAAGCCAAGCCAAGCCAAGCCACACCCGACCAATAAACAATCATTAGATAAATGCCCATGTGCAGACTGTGTGTGTATGGAAATACAGTTTGGTTTCTAATAGCAAATGGTTAATTCTAATGCAGGCCAAGCAACTTCAACCTTGATCAAACCACTGTTACCTCACCTCTAATACTGGATATCAAAATGACAAAATAGATGAAGTCTCAGTACCACATATAACAAGTAAGAAAAAGTCTAACAGTAACTGTACTCAAATCATAATTTTTTATTCTTTTTAAAATATTTTCTTAATTTACATTTCAAATGCTATCCTAAAAGTTCCCTATACTCTCCCCCGCCCTGCTCCCCTACCCACCCACTCCCACTTCTTGGCCCTCGTGTTCCCCTGTATTATGGCATTTAAAGTTTGCAATACCAAGGGGCCTCTCTTCCATTCTTTTTTTTTTTTCCATTTTTTTCTCTTTATTAGATATTTTCTTCATTTACATTTCACATGTTATCCAGAAATTTTCCCTTACCCTCCCGCGTCCCCGCCCTGCTCCCCTACCCACCCCCTCCCACGTAATGGCCCTGGCATTCCCCTCTCTTCCATTCTTATCTCCTTGTACAAAGCTCAAGTCTAAGTGGATCAAAGACCTCCACATAAAGCCCGAGACTCTGAAATTTATAGAGGAGAAAGTGGGGAAAAGCCTCGAAGATATGGGCACAGGAGAAAGACTCCTAAACAGAACAGCAATGGCTTGTGCTGTGAGATCAAATCATAATTTGACATTATTTCCATAGTTCCTCTTAGTTTTATCAGTTGATATTTACATTAATGAGGTGGCATGTGTGCAAGTCTATAATTAAACAAAACCTTTTACAAATCCATTTTAATAACATTTTGTACAAACTAAATTTTCTGGTCTTTAAACTTCTCCTTTAGCAATTTCTCTATATAAATACATAGCATTTAGAAGCTTCACTCTAGTATGCACACTGAATATATTTCTAAAGAAAACAATTTAGCTAAGTATGTACAATCCAGATGCACTGAGCTGGAGGGACTCAACATTTAACTCACAAACTTTCCAAGAAATACAGCATCTTTCTCTACAGTAACCTTTAAATAAAATTCATCATTTGCTTCAATGATGTCCAGAACTTCAAATCTGTATTATGTGCAGTCCCTGATTCTATAAACAACAGACACCACAGATATTTCTATAATACAGTATTACTGTCAGAGAAACATTGAAATATCATTCAAAATTATAGTGGTTATTAGATCAAAGGCTACATGCTGTTGTACATGCAATATTTATCAACTACATCACAAATTGGGCTTTTATAATATATAACAGATGTGAAATATAGTCTTTTACATAATCTTCATTATTTTTTATCATTTAAAATCATTATTCTGAGAAAGAATCAAAGCTTTTACCAAATTGTTAGAGGAGTTCACAAAATAAAACATTTAAGAACCTCAGGAATGAAGATTTGAAATAGAAAACAATATGATTAAATTATATTTTGCAAATGAGTAAATATGTGAGATAGCCCTAAGGTTTCACCAAATATCAAGATTGTTAAAACATATTATGTTAGAGTTTTAGGGAAGCTTGAATGACTAGCGAAAGTACCAGGAAAATGAGACTAGATAGGCCATGGTTCTAGATCAAAACCCACTACTATTATTCTGCGAAAGGAACCTAGCAATAAAATGACATCAGTGACATTGCTACAGCCTTAAATCAGTGCACCAATCAACCCTCATCAAAGATGTTTCTTCTCATGATAGTTTGCACAACTAGATGATTTGTATAGATCGATAGATGGATAGACAGACAGGCACACACACACAGAGACAGAAGAGACAGAGACAGACACAGAGAGAGACAGAGACAGGCAGAAAGAGACAGAGACAGAGAAGGAGAGAGAAAGAGAGAGAGAGAGAGACAGAGAGAGACAGAGACAGAGACAGAGACAGACAAAAAGTGCCAAAGAGAGACAAAATGATAGGACAGAGACGAAGATAGATAGAGAGAGAGAAAGAGAGAGAGAGGAGTGGAGAAAGAAAGAAAGAGAGAGAGAGAGAGAGAGAGAGAGAGAGAGAGAGAGAGAGAGAGAAAGACAGACAAGCAGGTTGAATTTGGAGCATGCTGCCATAAATGAGATATCTTTATCAAACCCTTCCTCTCAAGTATCAGCTTTCTATGAGAAAGAGAGGCAGAAAGATTGTAAGAGCCCAAATTGCTAGAAAATCTCAAGGAAATACTGTCCTCCAGATACAAGTCTGGCATACAGATGAATTCATAGAGATTGTGACAAGGCATAGAAGACTTGCACATGTTCAAATGAGTGATGAGAAGACACAAAACATACTCCTAGACAAGAGCTACTTTGCAGTTAAAACCTGCTGGAAGAGGGAAAAGTCAGATTTTGCCACTGGAGTGTGAATAACCACTCTGCAAGACAGTTTTAGTTTCATTTTATTTTGTTTTTGATATTTTCTTTGTGGTATTTTTTGTCCTTTTTTAAAATTTGGTTTTTTATTGTTTCTGTGTTTTCTTTGATGTTTATTTTTTCTTAATTGGGGTTTTTCTTTGATTATGAGATTATAAAATAAATACATCATTTTCCTCTTTCCTTTCCTCTCTCCAAACCCTCCCATATACCTGACTGCTCTCTCTTTAAGCTCTTAGCCTTGTTTTCATTACTGTCATCACATGAATATATGTACATACTCATCTATTCTAAATATAAGCTGCTCAATCTCTAGAATGATACTCATATGTTTCTTCTTCGAACTGGCCATTTGGTGTGCTCTGTCCTACAGAACAAATATTCCTCATAATCTTAGCATTCCTTAGTTGATTGTAGTCTTTGTGTAGTGTTGTGACTTTGTGTCCTTTTCCCCACTCTCTGTGGCATATGTAGTCATGTGGTCTGTGTTCATCTCATGTTCAGGCAGTGATGTTGGTGAGACTTTCAGTATGTATCTTCTGAAGTTGCTAGATGACACAATCTCACAGAAAATTCTTTGAGCCTCTGGTTCTTATTGAAATGTGTTTGTCTTTTTCGGAGACAAAAGGAATGAACATAGGTAGGGAGGGAGGTAGGAAAGATCTGTGAGTAGTTAGGGGTGAGGATATGATAAAAGTATATTTTCTGCAAAATATTAATAAAAAAGAATTTTTAACAACTGGTCATATATTCTGGCAAAGTAATCTCCATATTGCTTCTAAATGTTCTATTCATTTTTCAAAAAGCTAAAACCTGGAATTTTGTTTTATTATAAAAACTACACAAGTTCATCATACTGAAAATATTTCAAGTGAACAATAAACACAGAAGTGATTCATACTCCCCAATATTATATAAACATTTAGGTTAGAAATTTTGTTTCCATAGTTAACTGGCTTTTTCCCTGTGTGTTGCATAACCTGCTCTCTTATAGAATCCAGGACCAGGAGCCCAGAGATGATGCTACCCATTATAGCTGCTGTTCTTAGTGACTATCACACTGAGCTCTCAGAATTTCATGTTTTTGTTTGTTTGTTTTTTGTTTTTTGTTTTTTGTTTTTTGTTGTTTTTTGTTTTTTTTTTCTCTTTATTAGACATTTTCTTCATTTACATTTCACATGTTATCCAGAAATTTTCCCTTACCCTCCCGCGTCCCCACCCTGCTCCCCTACCCACCCCCTCCCACGTAATGGCCCTGGCATTCCCCTGTTCTGGGGCATATAGAGTCTGTATGACCAAGGGGCCTCTCCTCCCAATGATGACCAACTAGGCCATTTTCTTCCATATATGCAGCTNATCCATTTGCCTAGGAATTTCATATATTCATTGTTTCTAATAGCTGAGTAGTACTCCATTGTGTAAATGTACCAAATATTTTGTATCCATTCCTCTGTTGAGGGACATCTGGGTTCTTTCCAGCTTCTGGCTATTATGAATAAGGCTGCTATGAACATAGTGGAACATGTGTCCTTATAACCAGATGGAAACTCTTCTGTTTTCTCTAGCTTGGGTCAAGTTGATACAAACTAGCCAGCACAATATATACTAGCTTATAACCCAAGTTATTCTCTATCAATGTATTTGAGGCTGGCTTTGAATTATTTCTCCTAACTCCACTTCCAGAATGCTGATATTACAAGCAGATAGCACCATGTCTCGTTTTCTGAGGTGGTGAAGGCAGGGCTTCATATATGTTTGATAAGCTGTCTACCAATTAAGTTATATACCCAATCCAGAATCACATATTTGTCAAAGAAATTGTCCAATTGCTATTATTTTTAGATCAATCTTTATTACTAGGAAATAAATACATAAATTAGATATAATCTATAAGATATTATAAAATTATTTTCAAATATCTTTAAGCTGCAAAATTTAATATTTATGGGATATGTTGTTATTATAGAGATTTTCATAAAATAATTGATCAAAGCATACATGTGATAAAGTTGTTGAAAACATTATTTTTCATAAATTGAGTATGTTGTTTGCAATATATAATTTAATTTGTATTAAGTAGCAATCATAGTTTCATTCTTAATCATAGAAGCATTTTGGAGGGATTTTTCCAGTCTTTCCCACTGAGATTTATAGGTTATTTATACTACCATTGTATATGGGCTGGCTCTGAGACTTTATTCATGATCAAATGTAAATTTGATATATGCCACCCCCATCCTGAATTAATCTTCTTGAATTGTCACTTTAAATCACTGCTATCAGCAAAGAAAATATCCCAAATTAAATTACTGAATTATTGAAGACAGTAGAGAAACACATGTCCTGACACATCCTAGAGGGGTTGATTTTAGTCTATCTTTCTACCAGAGCTTAATTGTGACCATGAATATGAATAAGTAAAGCTGACATAAGAACCCCTTACAGAATAATTCAAAATAATCATTTTTGTTATTGCTTTGGACCCTTGAGATTTGGAGAATGATAGGCATAAGGCCTATGTATATTATAGTATTTATTGAAGAAATGATGTGATTTCCATTCGCATGGTTATCAATTGTTTTTGACCTTGGAGAATTAAGTCAGGTTGCTGCCTGTGAAATTGGAAGTGCTGTCTCTAGTATCTCAGCTTTACAGGTGCATAGACAAGTTTAAGATCTGGGTTGGAGTCTCTTATTCTATAAATGCATTAAAACTCTTGGAAATTCTTCTACAGATTTCATCTGGTGAACATGTCCAGCCAAAAGGACTCAAAAAATGGTATGTGGCAAAAAGAAACACATTGCTAAAGTAGAAAGAAGAGAAAAGAAACATGCATATTTTAGCAATGAAACATGAAGGATGATGTCAACTTGGAGTTGGTAACACTGGTTTAGTTGAACGATTTCCTCTATATCTTTGACAGCTCATGTTGGTAGACCTAGTAGAGAAATGGCTATTCATCTTGAGGTTATGTAACAGACAGCCTCTACCTGATGTAGTATGAAGTAAAAATGGACAAAACCTAAATGTTATCTACATTGGGGAAGGTTTCTAGAAGATGCAGAACCCAAATGTGATCTCTAATGTTCACCAAGTGGATAAACAGAAGAATATCAGGATAAAGATTTGCTTCTAGAAAGTTCTTTGAAGTAATTTCTGTCTACAGTAAACAGGGAGCAAATGAAGAGAGCTGAATTACAAAAGAGAAGTTAAATGGTCTCTGAGAAGGTATGGGGGATAGATAGCTTTTGGCTTCACAATCCAAATAATAATAGTATTTGTTCAAAAAACAGGGGAAAAATACTTTAAGTTTTTTTCTACTATGGCTCCCAAAACTGATTTTTAAATAAATTCTAGAAGAGGGCACAAAAATCCATGTCTCTAACAATATGAATACATAGTGGATAGTCAGTTCCCAATATTTAGTTGACTAATAATATGCAGATATTCTCTCTCTCTCTCTCTCTCTCTCTCTCTCTCTCTCTGTCACACACACACACACACACACACACACACACACACACACACACACACACACACACACAGACCTATATACACACACACCTTTTTTAACTCATAGTTTCTCCTATGTCTGAAAGAAACTAGTCAAGCAAATTCAACACAGAGAATTTGGAGTGAAAGAAAATAGATTATGTACAACACAAAAGAAGACATAGTTTTGAAAGGCCATTTTAGTATTTCTGAGACCTACAATGGACTCAACAGAAAAATAACTAAGAAAATGTGAGAAGGAAGGAACAGGTCGCTGTGTCCAGAACAGCTAAGGACTCTGGAAAGGCCAGAATGATGATTTCTGCAAAGCAGAAAGACACAGTGATGCTTTGGATTTTTTTCTCTTTGCTTTAATCTCTTTTTAAAGTCTGAATGCTCTAAGATTAATGCCAAAATAAATAGCCTTATGTTCTGACGTTTTTGGGATAAAATCTTAGGTCTTAAATAATGAAGCTATTTTCTTTAAAAAAAAAAAAGACATTTGAAAGCTATAAAATATCCTTTTTAAAGGGGATTCATTACTTTGTTATGGCAAAGGGAAAAAAGGCTCCTTTTGGATTGCTTTTTTGAAAATTAAAAGATCACAGAATTGAAAGTATCCTCAAAAGGCTAGGGTACTTTAAACTCAACTTCCAGCAATATTGAAGGCCTTGATTTTTCAGCTTACATTTATACCTCATTAGAATATATTTGCATCCTGCAACTGAACAATGGTCTGCACCAGACACTACTTACACCCTCTCCTACTGTTCCATCAATGCCACAGAGAATGACCAAGTTTGATTTGTGCTACCCCAAAGATGATAATACCATGTCCTGTCACTGCTGCTGCTTCTTCAGTGCCAGCATGAATGTAGGTAGAGGCACAAAGACACAAGGTACAAGAGGCAGAACACCTTCAGTTACCTCTGAAGAAATGGAAAAAAAAAAAAAAAACCAACAACAAAAACAAAAACAAAAACAAAAACAAAAACAAAAAAAACAAAAAAAACCTAAACCATCTGTTTAAATGTATTCCATGAAGTTTCCCTAAGCGTGGATTTGCTATATACTCTCTTTTGCTTGTGTTCCCAGTCTTTCATTATTGATTCCAGGTAATCCAGTCTGGAGACCATATGAGCTCTGAATGCAGCACAATGCATTTGGATATGACACTGTCATGTCACAGTATCAAAACACTGGGCACTCCTTTATTAAGTCTACACATCCAGTTTTCTCCACAACTCTTTGGACCTAAAATAAATGTTTTTGTCTGTTTAAGCCTGATGTTGAAGTGCTAGCCCTGGTCATCCATTTAGCAGAGTTTCTGGTTTGGCTGTGATTTTTTTTAAACAGACAAAAACATTTATTTTATTTTTGTTGTTGGTTTTTTTTTTCCATTTCTTCAGAGGTAACTGAAGGTGTTCTGCCTCTTGTACCTTGTGTCTTTGTGCCTCTACCTACATTCATGCTGGCACTGAAGAAGCAACAGCAGTGACAGGATATGGTATTATCATCTTTGGGGTAGCACAAATCAACCTTGGTCATTCTCTGTGGCATTGATGGAACAGTAGGAGAGGGTGTAAGTAGTGTATCTTCCTCCCTTTTCTTTGTTAGAATTATTTTAATGTGTCTTACTCCTCCTGCTTAGTGTAAGATTCTCTTTTCTGTAAGAGAAACCAAATGCTCTGTTGACATACTATACTCACGGTATTCAACCAAGTACTTGTGAAAGTTGACACTTGGGGAGGCAGATTTAAATCCCTACATAAAGCAGAACACTACATGATCAGAGCTTGTGTCCTAAATCGCGCCCTTCTATACTGCTTGGCTCCTCCTAGAGGTCTTTGCTAGGAAGCGACAGAGCTCCCTTGCTTCCATGTTGCCAACTCTTCAAATTTGGTCTTTTGTTTTTCCTTTTAATGATCTTTTCCACACGATGCATTTTGATCATCTTTTCTCTTCACCCACCCTCCCAGATCCTCCCTACTTCCTTATACACCCCACTTGAAAAGGCCAAAACTCTGTGAAGTGTAATCCATACCTGAGATTTTTAATGTAGACAAGCACCTGAGACTTGTTATACCATGAACCAAGGGGAAAACCCTCTAAAGGAACATAGACATAACATGATTCCTGATGACACATTGCTATGCTCATAGATCACTGCTCCACTCAGCTCTGATCAGAGAATCTTGCTTTTGAAGTATTGATGGGAATTAATACAGAGACAGACATACAACTGGATAATGTGCAGAAAGTGAGAGACTTTGGAATATGCATTCCTCAATGGAATGTCTTTCTCAAACTTACTTATTTTTATCTTGATCTTGAACCATGGTGCACAACATGTTATATCATGCCATAGCTGATTAATATAAAAATCAATTGCTTAATCGGTGTTAGCCACTTTTATCTTTCCTCGGGGAAGATGTTCCCACTCTCTTGTACCCAGAAGAAATTATTACATATTTATTGTAAAATAGAATAGACAGGACATTGGTTTTCTCTGTTGTAAATTACTTAGTACCTTAATGTAGACTTTATACATGTTCTGCTTACTTTTATATAGTAATATGAAAGGAGTTGTAGCTTCCAAACCTTCTGAAATTAACAATTTGAGACTTTCTTCTTTCTTAAATTAAGCAACAATAGCAGCAAGGATAGATGCTCAAATCCTATCCTTTATCACTTGTTATATGAAGTAGACTTGGAAGCTCCTTCTAATCAGCTTTAAAGTAGATTTATTAGAACTTCTCTCTTAGGTTTTTCTCTCAGTAGACATGCTTGGCAGAATGGGTAGCAGCTAATCCCTGATTTCCTAGAATGGATAAAGGTACGCTTGTCTTTACTTACTCTAGCATTTGCTTACGTGAATTTATTCCCAGTTTAATTTGTTATGTGGCTATAATCTAATTTCCAGTCATTTGCTTTTTATCACTGGTATAGATAATCAGAAGTTGGGGAGACATAAAGAGACACGACAGTCCTGTGGTTTTTATTAAAACATTTTTATTGTATTTTTCCCATAGATTTTCACTAAGTTCCTAGAACCATAGTGAATGGTATTAACTAAAGAAACAGGCTACTATATAAGATTAAAGGAGAATTACTACAATAAAACACAAACGTCTAAAAAAGAAAATTGCATGGTTTATTTTCTTTTACTGTGTCTTACAGATAATATCCATATTGTAACAGAAAAATAATAATCTTCATTGGACAATATACAATTGTGCTATTAGCAGGTTTCAATTTTGGAACCAAGTTAATTGCCTACACAGGTCATTCTGATGTGGCATGGGACTATTTTGAGGCACAGTTTAACTTTAAAACTTCTTTTTTTCCAGTCCAGAAGACTTCCAATGGACTTTTGTTTAAGTGCATGAAGACTCGGTACGGACAAGGAAAAATGGTTTGTTTACACTGCAATAGAAGGAATAATTTTTTTTTACTTTCTCTCTCCATGTCTTCTTGAACCTGAAAACAATGAGATGACTAAGGAAAACATCTCAGTCCATTGAACAAAATTAATATGTATTTTTATCACCCTCAATTTCTAACAGATTGCAAGAAATGACTGCATGAAAAGTCATTGCATCTTTAAAGAACAGAGAAAAGCAGTAGTAGGCCCTGGTGAATTATTAGACATGCTTGAACAGAACTGATTTTATAAAGCTGCTAATATCTACTTCTATGTTACAAGACATCTAGTACATTGTATAAATGTAGTACATGAACCAAGCAATAATGATATACTCATGAAAATATGCTAAGGCACAGGTTGAAGAATAATTATACTCTTAATATAATAATTATATATATATATATATATATATATATATATATATATATATATATATATATACATATATAATTATGACTACAAAACTGAGGAATTCTTTAGGAAATATTAAAAGCTGTCTGTATAAGTACACATTTTGCAAGTAAGAGCCATCTCCATCTCCTCATTTGATGTTCTTGACTTCCTTAAAGATAATGGGTTTATGAAACATTTTTGAGTAAAATGACAGTGCTTTCAACTGAGGCAAATTGGTCAGCCCCCTCCCCCACCCCCAGCCCGCATCACATCCAACCTCAACTGGCCTTTATAAACATGAGCAGAATTTTGGCTCAGTTCTCTTGTTTCAGATCTATATGCCCCATGGATCTTAAGGAATGCATGCTTTTGTTTGTCTCTTTTTGTTGTGTTAGTTTTTTCTCAGTTTTCTGCTTTTGTCTTTAAGTCTTTCAATGAAAGCCTAACAGCATGGGTGTGGCTTATCCCAGGTTTGGAACTCTAGCTTTATTGCACCATTTCCAGCATTTTTCCAGAAGACAATTTAGATGGCAGATGTGGACCTCCTTTTAAAAGTGGATTATGTAAATAATTTTGGACTATTTGATATGCTAAAATAAAGTCTACTGTTGAGCGGTTAGGTTAATTTTATGGTAAGCATATGACTAAAAATTCTCCATCTAAACTACTGTACTCCACCTGTATCTCCACCTACTGGAACTATTCTTTTCTGTTTTTTTGTTTTTGTTGTTTTTTTTTTTTTTTTTTTTTTTTTTTTTTTTTTTTTTTTTTTTTTTTTTGAGATTGTAATTTAATTACATTTTTCTCTTCTCTTTTCTTCCAATAAACCCTCCCATATCCCCCCATCTCCCTCATACTCAGAACTTCTTGTTTTATTAATTGCCAATGCATACATGTATGTATTTATCTATACATATTTATTCCAAAATACAAACATCTAAGTCTGTATAGTGCTACTTTTTCCTCCCCACTCCTCCCCACTCCTCTCCTCCCCTGCTGGTCCTCTCCTCTTTCCTTTCCTCTCCTCTCCACTCCTCCCCACTCCTCTCCTCCCCTGCTGGTCCTCTCCTCCTTCCTTTCCTCTCCTCTCCTCCTCTCTCCTCCCCACTCCTCCCCACTCCTCTCCTCCCCTGCTGGTCCTCTCCTCCTTCCTTTCCTCTCCTCCTCTCTTCTTGTCTCCTCTGTTGTCCCCATTCTTTGTTGTATTATCCTACTTTATGTTGCTCTCATTTCCTTTTCCCTCTATTTTTCTTTTTGTTACGTGGACATTAATGTTGAAGTTTCCTTTGATCAGTCATTCAGAGGTCCCAGAAACCTCTGCTTTCTGCTTAAGTACAGTCATACCATTTAGACTCAAGAGTATGTAGTGAACCAGTGGAAGACAGCATGAAGTTGAATCATACCCATTAAAAATACGATTACATTATGACATTAGGGAATTAAGTTTTTATGACAGTGGCAGGCTAGCCATTGACTCTTGCTTTTGAAAAGTTACATCACCATCAAAAATTTTACTCATGGCAACAGATCCTTATTCTGTCAATGAGGAAAATTTTGGCAGTCATGATAATTTCTAATTTGTCCAAGACTATGTTTTTTTTTTTTTTCCTTAAACATTGTGCGAAGCTCTGGGGGCTCATTGGAACTATCAGAAAACTATAAGACTGTAGATTTTTCTACTGCTTCACTCTTCTGGTCACAAGCTCTTCGAAGAAGTTCTTTGATCATTGTTGCTGTGAATTTGAACATATGGCCCCACATTAGGTGCAGAGTAATCACTGTGAGAGAAGGGATCAGTTAGAGACACCCTGGTTGTCAGTGTAGTCTGTTCTTCTAATGTTAAAGAACCTTTATTCTCACTTTTGCAGGCAAAATTATAGCGTTTGATTGTTTCCGTTTTGTTTAAGGTTATTCTGCCCCATGGAGAATGAAACTGAATGAAGTAGGAACACGGGAAGATGCTCTGTGTTCTGAGACCACAGGCTCTGTTTTTATAACTAGGGAATGAAGGGAGTGGTTGTCTCCAGCACTCTGTGGCCCATGAGGCTTTTTGACACAGATCCTTCATCTACACATAGTTCTTCAGCAGGTTATGCTTAAAGGCTTATACAGCTTTTAATGGGTAATCTGGCTGGAGCCTTCTATAAACTGCACTTTATAAATAATAAATATGCATGTATGCATGAAAAACCAATTAATGAAAAAAAAAGAGGCCTGGAATTTGCAAGAGCATAAGAAGGGATATATAGGAGGCTTTGGAAAGACAAAGGAGAGAGGTGGGAGAATATATAAATATATCATAATTTTAAAAAATAATAGAAATAATAAAACATATAAATCAACTTTAATAAAAATAAAGGAAGTATTGTTTTTCACAAGAAATTTTTCTCTTTTCCTCCTCTTCCTGCTCTTCCTCTTCCTGCTCTTCCTCTTCCTGCTTCTTCTTGGATTGGGGTTTTCATTAATTTTGCATTTTGTTACACTGAAAAGTTTGATTATGTAATCCAGGCTAACCTTGTATTTACAACTTCTTGCCTCAGCCTTTGAATGCTAGACTCACATATGAGTACCACCATGTCTGGATGAATAAAATTTGTATGCATGTCAAATGGCTCATTTAGTGAATAATTATCTAAACGTAATTGTTTTAATTCACTATAGCTAATGGGAAGTACATTTTTTAGATGCCAATTTATTTCTGTGTGTTAGAGAGAAAACAGTGGTGGTAGAAAAAAACATGGAGGACATGGGACAATTTCCTCTAATTTATAAAATCTGAGATGCTTCCTTGGTACCTGAACAAAACAAACTTGTGCTATATCGATCTTAATTTCAAACCTATTATTCATATTTAGATTGTGTCTAGGGCATTCCTGGGCATCATTCGCTCAAAATACAATCAAAATTATTTTGATTTTTTAATAGATTATTTTTGGCTGGAATATTTTACCTAAAAATCTTCCTTTTGTATCTTAGAGAAGTCATTTTCTTCCTATGTTCTTATCCCAATCAAAACCCAAATATGTAGCTTTTCAGCAATTGTCTGATCAGCAGCTTTTGGAAGAGAAAGGATTGAGTCCATGAAGTACTATTCCAGTCTGATTTTACTGTTAATAATCCTTAGTTTTCTCTCCAGGAGGAAAGCTGGCCCTGTGGTACCTCTTTTATGGTTACATTTTTCAGGACCTTGCATTATTGGGTATCATTCTGTGACCTTATCTACCGTCTTGCCAGGTTTTCTCAAAAATATAAAATAATTAATATGGTATAAAAAACATAATTACTTATAGAATGCTACATTTATTTATTATTTTTAAAACAAATGTTGAATGATTTTATAGTATATAGCATCTTTTTTTTTTTTTAGTAGTCTAGATTTTTGTTTTAAATCAGTACACTTTAAATTTATTAGTGTATCTAAAGTCTGGTTTCACACTTGTACTGGAGTGAAAAAAAAAAAAGAAGGAAAGAAAAGTGGTGACTTCAGGCAGGGGAAAGATGACTGTGGTTGTTTTCTATATGATTCTTTTTCTTTCTTAGTGTAATCCAAATCGATCCTAAATTATTAGAACAAATACTTTGAATTTTCTTTACCTCTCTCTATTATAGGTTTATTTGATGTTAATCAAGGAAACAAACAAGCAACCAGCTAACAAATTAACCAACCAACTACTGACCCACACAGCCAACAAGCCAGCTAGCCAATTAACTGCACAATTATTCAACTAACCACCTAAGAAATCAATCAAACAACTTAGCTACCCAGCTAATGAATGAACTACCTAATCAGCCACCTGTGCTCAATCAATTAACCAATCAGCTAGTGTTTCAACTAAGCCAAGCAGTCAACCAACCAACCAACTTGCCAATGAAGCAACCAACCAACCAGTCAGTCAGTCAGTCAGTCAGTCAGTCAGTCAGTCAGTCAGTCAGTCAACCAATTAACAGATAAGCCAACACCCAAGGAATTAGCAACAACATCTGAGCCTATAGGGGGGCAGTATTTCTCTGTTAATTTTTGGACAGTTTTTAGTTGTTTTTTTGACTAATACTGAAGTGAAACAAAGAAGAACAAGACAACTGTGAAAAAATGTAGAAGAGTCTATAATTATTCGATGGGTCTTTATTTCTTTACCTTGTAATCATAATAATCTTTAAAAACAAGGTTGTGTTCTAAGACATCAGACTAAGCTCTAGATTCCAATTTTTTTCAATATTTTTTATTAGATATTTTCTAAATTTACATTTCAAATGCTATCCCGAAAGTTCCCAACCCCTCCCCCACCCTGTTCCCCTGCTCACCCACTTTCACTTCTTGACCCTGGCATTCCCCTGTATTGGGGTATATAAAGATTGCAATACCAAGGGGCCTCTTCTCCCAATGATGGCTGACTAGGACATCTTCTGCTACATGTGGAGCTAGAGACACGAGTTCTGGGGGTTCTGGTTAGTTAATATAGTTGTTCCTCTTCTAGGGTTGCAGACCCTTCAGCTCCTGAGGTTCTATCTCTAGCTTCTCCATTGTGGGCCCTGTGTTCCATCATATAGATGACTGTGAGCATCCACTTCTGTATGAGACAGCTTTATCAGGGTCCCTTAAGTAGACACTTGCTGTCCTATGCAATAGTGTCTGAGTTTAGTGACTGACTATGGGATGGATCCCCCGGGTGGGGTAGTCTCTGTATGGTCCATCCTTTCATCTTAGCTTTAAACTTTGTCTCTGTAACTCCTTTCATGGGTATTTTGTTTGCTATTCAAAGGAGGAATGAAGTATCCACGCGCTGGTCTTCCTTCTTGATTTTCTTGTGTTTTGCAAATTTTGAGGAAATTAACCTGCATAGATTCAGAGCACTCTATTTTTCCAATAATTAGCAAATTTCTCAAAATGAAAGTCAACAAATCTCCTTATAGGAATATTCATAAGCATCAGGAAAAGGATACTAGTTAGACATATAAAGCAAAGACAACCAAAAAGGAGGGGGAAAAATATGTGATGAAAAGACACAGGTGGCGAGACTATAGATTTTACTCTGAAGCATAGCTGAGTGCCGTCTATCTACACACTAAGAGTCTCTGCAATACTTCAAAAACTACTTGACTGAATCCTCTGGGAACAAGACTTCTTGGCTCATGTGAAATTTGCCCCTGTGTATTGATGCAGCAGATACGTGTTATCAGTGTTATTATCTTTTTTTGAACTAACTCATTCTCTCCCTTTCACTATGCTACCCACTTTGCCAAGAAACCTCACTTTCAATTACACATACATCATAACGTTTACACATTAGTTTCACTTGCCTCTGGTTAATAACTCACCATATATTCAAACATCCATCAACATAAAATCAGCATAAGAACGTTTATGAATCCCTTTATCATCAGCACATTTGAAATGCTTATATAATCCACTCTGGATTCATATAGGAACTTGGTTAATAGCCCTTAAAGTTACTATAAACCTTGGTTGCTTTCAATCATTGGAATATTATTCATGTTTTCAGACTGAGCACATTTTTGGTAATTGTTAAGGTTTAAAACCACTGGAATATAGATGACATTATCCTTAAAATGTATAAAACTTATATACTTTTTTCAAAGTCAGGGAGTCCCTACAGGGTTCTGTCCTGTAAACACTAATGAAATTTTATATCCATTTTAATTGTACTTTGAAATTGTAGATTAATATATTCAATGAAGTATTTTTTCTATCTATCTATCTATCTATCTATCTATCTATCTATCTATCTATCTATCATCTCTCTTTCTCTCTCTCCAAAATATTTTTGATCTGGTATCTCTTTTTAATATCATTTATTTATTTTTATTTATTTGAGTACAATGTAGCTGACCTCAGATACATACCATAAGTGTGCATCAGAGCACATTAAAGATGGTTCTAAGCTACCATGTGGTTGTTGGAACTTGAACTCAGGACCTCTGGAATAGCAATCAGGGCTTTTTACCACTGAACTTTCTTCCTTCCTTCCTTCCTTCCTTCCTTCCTTCCTTCCTTCCTTCCTTCCTTCCTTTCTCTCTCTCTCTCTCTCTCTCTCTCTCTCTCTCTCTCTCTCTCTCTCTCCCTCCCTTTCTCTCTTTTTCTTCAGTATTATAGTTTGGAGCCAGAGCTTTGCTCATAACAAGCAAGTACTCTTCTTTCTATTGGATATTTTATTTATTTACATTTCAATGTTATCCCCTTCCCAGTTTCCCCTCCAAGATCCCCCATCCTATTCCCTTCCCCATACTTCTATGAGGGTGCTCCCCCACCCACCTACCCACGCATACCTCACCACTTTGCATTCCCCTACACTGGGACATCAAGCCTCCACAAGACAAGGGCCTCTCCTCCCATTGATGCTGGCCAGATATGGCCATCCTCCGCTACAAATGCCTCTAGGCCCTTGGGTCCCTACTTCTGTACTCTTTGGTTGATGTTTGACTCCTTGTGAACTCTGGGGAGAAGGTCTGGTTTGTTGATACTGTTGTAAGCAAGTACTCTTAAAGGTTAATAGGAGTAGAATAAGAGAACATGAGGGCTGAACAATAAGTTGTTTTACCTACTTCATTTGCATCTGACCCTGTCTTTCAATGGCACTAACTATTTTGCCTGGGATTCAACACTGATGTATCTGAAAATGGTTTGAGCTCTTTAGAAATAATTGCATTCACTGAAAACAGTGATAAATATGACAACAATGATGCATTTCAGATGTTATAATTCTCCTGCTGGTTTCTAAACTTTTCTCTATATGTGAACTAGTCAAAGACCAAGATACAATTTGACAAAGTCTGATCCCTATAATTAAGTTACAATATTTTCTGCCCAGCTTCATCCACATCTTCAAGACAACAGTTAGAAATAGTGTGGGAAGGGATAGAATCACAACAGATGATCACACAGCTCCCTTTATTCATTCCCCAGAAAAGGTGGCATAGACACTGCTGAGCCACAGTGTTTATCTTAATATGTTTATCTTAATTCTTTATTTAACTAGCATACTATGTGCATGTACATATGCAAATATGTCTGTTTGTGTGTTTGGTCTTCATTTATGTTTTCTCTTTGGTGATGAGTTATAATTGTTTATGGCATTATTTCATCTTTTTATTCTCATGGCATTATTTTGTTAAATATAATGTCTCTGTGTGCAAGCCAGGCATATAGTGGAACAAAGTCTTTCTTTAAATTGGACATTACAAAAAGCAATCTGTGGTAATAATAAAGTACGTGTGTTATGCACAGCATTCTTGTTTGTCCCATCTTGATAAACTATAAACACTTTCAGTGAAGGACTTTTTCTAATCACCTAACTTTATAAAAGTATTAACAAATGCTTGCTAAATTAACGAATGAACCAAATCCTTTTATATGATTAGATGGTTAAGCTGCTAAGCTTTCCTGTCAAGCAAAGCTTGGGTATCAACCACAACTTATGAATATAGGGAACACCAAGTGTGTTCTAGGAAACAATATAGACCAAAGAGTAATATTGTAGCATTCTCTCTTTTCTCTCTCTCTCTCTCTCTCTCTCTCTCTCTCTCTCTCTCTCTCTCTCTCTCTCCGTCTGTATCTGTCTCTCTCTCTCTGTCTCTCTCTCTCTCTCTGTCTCTGCTTTATGCACACATTTATCTCTTAATTCAAAAGAATCAATTTGAAGGGAATTGAATCGGAGCGATAAACTTTCTTCTCCACAGGGAATTGAGTAAGGACAGAATTATGTTTACCTCATGCGAATTCCAACACAAAGATTTGGAGGCTAATCCTTTCTATCTGTCTCTACCTAGCTTTCTGTTTAAGCATATATATATATATATATATATATATATATATATATATATATATATATATATATATATATATATATCTTACTCTTGGTAAATGAAAGGCTAGGTAAATGCACACATATCTATGCATGTGCATAGATACCTGTTTCTATTCCTCACACTGAAAGACAACCTTATTGGACCTTACTTAGCTCACTGTCATCTAGCCACTATTTATCCCACAGTCATCACTACTCCACTTGAATTAACATGAGAAAAGAAGACAGCAAATGAGCTTGCTTTATTTTAGTATGACCCTGTGGGAAATAACTCTCCTCATACTTGAAAATTTCTTAGTTTTTATAAACTTGCACATGAGACTTTTCTTTGATCCTAAGGCCCATGAATATAAGAAAGAAAATAAGTAACTTGGTCTGTGGGGTTTCTGGCATAAATGTGAATTAGTGCATAGTGATGTAACACCCTGTCTCTCTCTGTTTATCCCAACCACCGTGTGCTAGCATCTCCTTATCTGGTAATATCCTCTGTCCCCCCACTACTGTCTCATGCAGTATCCATCTTTCTAAATATACCCTGGGCTAAAACAGAAACACATTCAGGATCAGATTTTGCCTCTAGTTTTTTTCCATGTCAACTTTTACTAACTTCAAAGAGAATTTTGCAGAATGTCTGCCACAGCAATTACTCAGCTATGGGCCACAGGCATTATTGCACCTAGACAGTACTTTTCCAGACTGATGGACAGTATTTTTATAGCTGCTCATAGAAAAATAAAACCACTTATTACAATTTTACTTTTATTCTGTCATGGTTCAGTAGAGGTGGATATGAGCCACATTTTCTTCTGAGTTGAACTAATCGGAAAGACTTTGTGATAGCTGGTGCTCTAAGAACAAAAAAGAAATACACATATAAATCTTAAGTTTATGACAACAGATATTAAAATACATAGCTGAATTATGAACAACATAATAAGAAGGGGAGCCTATTAACTGTATACAAATTACTTGGCTTAAATATGCTGTATTTTAAAAAAGTATTATCCTAAAGACTCTCTCTCTCTCTTCTCCTTTCCTCTCTCTCTCTCTCTCTCTCTCTCTCTCTCTCTCTCTCTCTCTCTCTCTCTCCATTATATGATATACTGTAAAGCATAAGATACTCCAAGAAATAACAGTTTAATAAAACATAGTGACATTGACAATAGGCAATTATTCTGACAAAGGTGAAAGATCACAAGAACATGCTAGAACTGTTTGATATTCACCAACAAGTTCACAGGAAAGGGTATAGGATTTGCTTATTCTCCACTTTTTAGGGTAGAAATACCTGCATTGTGTCCTGATAGGATATGGCATCAGCCACCATCTAACCCTTGACTGTCATCTGTGTAACTATATCAATCTTCTCTATTAGCTTTAAGATGCTATAAAAATGCCAGGGGTAATCCATTTATAAAGAGAAAAGGTTTAGTTTGCTCAGATTCATATGGTTCTGCCACTGTTCTGATTAGATGTTTTTGTTATTTTGGAGCAAGGAAATGGGTTGGGTGGGCATGGATAGGCATCTCACCATAGAGCAGAATACAGTTGCACCCTCTGTTTGAAAGACTGGAATGCCTCCCACTACACACTATATCCTAATACCTCCACCTCCTCTGCTTAGCCCCATAGTGGGACTGAGAATTTGCCATCTAGACCTTTAGGGTTGCTGGACATTTACAGTTTCTCCAGATTGAACAGAATTTTAAATTGGAGTCAGAGCTTCAGACATCTGTGTTTCCTGCTACAAGTACTTTCTCTGCTTTACCTTTAAAAATTTAAATTTACTTATGAGTATTAAATAGAACACATAAAATCCTTACAGCATCTCTGCTTTGGCATAGATGTTAAACATTTCTTTTTCTATTTTTTCACTTGCTTCATTCCTTCTCTTCCTAACTGCTCACTTCTTTTTCATTTCCTTGGTCATTTTTTTTATAGTGTTTCCATTAGGGATTTTACACTCTAGGCTAGAGAGGAGCTATATGGTATGCAAATATAGTTTCTTTTTTATTATTAGAAATTTTTAATTTACATTTCAAATGTTATCCCCTTCCCTGTTTTCCCCTCTGAAACCCCACTATCCCATCTCTCCCTACCCCTGCTCAACAACCCACACATTCATGCTTCCCTGTCCTGGCCTTCCCCTACACTGGTGCATAGAGCCTTCTCAGGACCAAGGGCCTCTCTTGCCATTGATGTCCAAGGCCATTCTCTGCTGCATATGCAGCAGGAGCCATAGGTTCCTCCATGTGTACTCTTTGGTTGGTGGTTTAGAACCTGGGAGCTCTGGAGGTATTGGTTAGTTCATAGTGTTGTTCTTCCTATAGGGCTGCAAGCTCCTTCAGCTCCTTTGGTCCTTTCTCTAGCTCCTCCACTGGAGACCTTGTGCTAAATCCAATGGTTGGCTGAGAGCATCCACCTCTGTATTTGTCAGGAACTGGCAGAGCCTCTCAGAAGACAGCTATTATCAGGCTCCTATCAGCAAGCAATTGCTGGCATCTACAATAGTATATGGGTTTGGTGACTGTATATGGGATTGAACCCCTGGTGGGACAGTCTCTAGATGGTCTTTCCTTCAGTTTCTGCTCCACACTTTGTCTTAGTATCTCCTCCCATGGGTATTTTTCCCCCTTCTAAGAAGGACCGAAGTATCTATACTTTGGTCTTCTTTCTTCTTGAGCTTCATTTTGTTTGTGAAATGTATCTTGGTTATTCTGAGCTTCTGAGCTAATATCCACTTATCAGTGAGTGTATACCATGTGCATTTTTTTGTGATTGGGTTACCTCACTCAGGATATTTTCTAGTTCCATCCATTTGCCTACAAAGTTCATGAATTTATTGTTTTTAATAGCTGAGTAGTATTCTATTGTATAAAGAGCTAAACAAAGAATTCTCAACTGAGGAATATCAAATGGCTGAGAAGCACCTAAAGAAATGTTCAACATTCTTAATCATCAGGAAAATGCAAATCAAAACAACCCTGAGATTCCACCTCATACCAGTCAGAATGGCTAAGGTCAAAAACTCAAGTGACAGCAGATACGGGTGAGGATGTCAAAAGAGAGCAACACTCCTCCACTGATGATGGGATGGCAAGTTGGTACAACCACTTTGGAAATCGTTTTGGCAGTTGCTCAGAAAACTGGACATAGTACTACTGGAGGACCCAGCTATACCATTCCTAGGTATATACTCAGAAGATGCTCCAACATGTAATAAGGACACATGCTCTACTATGTTCATAGCAGCCTTATTTATAATAGCCAGAAGTTGGAAAGAACCCAGATGTCTCTCAACAGAGGAATGGATACAGAAAATGTGGTACATTTACACAGTGGAATACTACTCAAATCTAGGTTCTACTCCTCATTGTATCTAAGACTGTATACTCCACTTCATTACATGTTAATTACACCATCTTCACAGTGAAGACTGTGTACTGTTTCTTCCTAAATTTCTTGTGCAGGCCTATAAGCCAGGAGATGCTGAAAGCTGTTAACAATGTCTGGTTCTTGGTGTGTATCATTGGGATGCTTCTAAAGGAGATGCTAGGGGTAAGTGAGTGGGAACAGAGTGACGTTGGTCAAAATACAGACATTCTGTTGGATGAACAGGATGGACATGAAATAAATCCTGAGTGATAAATTGTGTGTTGATTAATTTCATTGTGGTATTCACTATATGATGAATGCATTCATTATTCATCACTCATATACGTGTGTTCCTATTTTGATGCACAAATCTTTTAAAGAGCAAGAGAGAAAGAGACATACTGAGAAAGGTAGAGAAATAGAGGCGTGAAAGTTGATCTCAAGTCAGAGCTACAGGATCTGTGGTTGATATTAGCAGAGAAGTTGCCACAGCTAAGTAAAATGGGGATTTGATCCAGTAGCTTTAACCAGATAAGACAACATTTGTTGAGAATAAGCCAAAAACCTATGAATCAATGCAACCAGTCAATTGGCTGTTAAGTAGAGACATAGGAAAGTAGCAACTAGAGGACTCAAGTATCTCTTGAATGCTGTCAAGATTCTATTGCCTGGTTCACGTGAAATTCTCAGCTGAGCAACTTCTTTTATGTTACCCAAGAAGACTAGATAGCATCCAACTGATATGTCTATGGAAAGCTGAATTCTAAAATGGTACAGGCACCTTTCACAGGAATATGAAGATAGAAAGAGTAAGCCAGTCACAAAGGTCTACCACTTTCTTTAAGAATGCCTTATTTGATAGGAAGATAAGTTCAAGGCTCACACTCTTTAAACAGATAGCAGATGAGATTACTGGGAAGGTTCTGTTCCTTTATTGTTGTTGTTAATAATTTTAATCTTTTTTGTTTGATTGTTTGTTTTTTTTTTTTCTCTTCCGAGACAGGGTTTCTCTGTGTAGCCCTGGCTTTCCTGGAACTCACTTTGTAGACCTGGTTGGCCTCGAACTCAAAAATCTGCCTGCCTCTGTCTCCAGAGAGCTGGGATTAAAGGCGTATGCCACCACGCCTGGCTGATTCTGTTTCTTTATATGTAAATTCTAAACATAAGGGAAGAGGAAGTAAAATATGAAATCATTGAAGCTCACATCAAATTTATATTTTATCCTATGCCTTTTTTTCTACAGGAAAACAAAGAAAACAAACAAACAAAAAATTACATCTTCTTTTTCCCGTCTTATCCCCATGCCAGTTACCTATCTGAATAGATTATATGCAGCCATGTGAGAACAGGATGGTTTGAGATGTTTGTAGCATATTCTTAGGAAAAGAATAAGCGTTGGGTATTCAACAGAGTGCCTGTGTCACAGAAGAGTTTGAAAGAGGCATTACCATTTGGGATAGGGATAGGTCTTTCAATAAGGGACTCTGCGCCTTTTCGAACACACTGGCCCCGATTTACGAAGCAAGCTGTCTTGTCTCAGCAGATGCCTTCTGCATGAGAGAAGAACATTTACGTCCCTTCAGTCTGGAACATTAAAACAAATGCTGATAGTTCAAGGTTAATAGATGCATAAAACAAAAGTAATTCTGTGTCAAAGCTGAAATGACAGGCGATTTGACTCGAGGCAGCTTCACAATCACTCTTTCACAGGAGCTCCGTGCTGAGCCCAGGCAAAGGCGTTACGTCTCTGACATTTACTTGTCAGGAAACTATGACAATAGAGATTGTTTCTATCTCTTCAGCTCCCAGATGTTAACCTTCTAGCTTTAGTTAGTAATTGGGGCTCTTTGGAGCTTTAACATTTTCTATTGATTCAATAGAAGCGATAACATTTCCAATCATAAGACAGCGTTATAGAAATATCAAGCAATTCACACATCAGAATGTTTGATAGCTGGGCTCACCGCATTAATTTCTGTCACCTTTGCCAGGAACCCTTTATCCTCCTTTTATACTGAAGGACACCTGGGGGTAGTTGCTGCCACTTTTATTGTCCAATAAAGTAGACAAAAGTTTCAATTAACAACCAAAGGGCCTCTAGGAAATTGTGAGTGAGAATATATTTTACTCATTTACTGTATTTCTTTTTCTTAATGTGCAATCTGTGGCTTCAAAGCTATCTTTCACTCTGCTTGTGCTCATATGAACACAGGCACACATGCTCACACACACACACACACACACACACACACACACACACACACATACACACACATGCATTCAGTTATCTATAGTTAACTTGATGCAATTTATCTTGTACTATATAACAAAGGAGAGCCAAAATGGGCAGTGAGAAGGCTGACAGGATTCTGAAAGTAGAAACAAAATTCTGATGAGCAACAAGAAGTCCTCTAGTATCCAGTCTGCAGAATGGACGCAGGATTTTTTCATTCATTTTACACCTTTGTCTGCGACTCTGAGAATGATGGATAAGAGATCTGTATTTCTCTCTGTGTAATGGATACCTTGTTAAGAGAAAAAAAAAATACATATCTGATACCATGTACTTGCTTACATCCTTATTATTCAAGCGGTTGTTTATATTACAAAATCGAACTTTTTTTTCTTTTTTTGGGGGGTGGTGGTAGTTCTAGACAGGGTTTCCCTGTGTAGCCCTGGCTGTCCTGGAACTCACTTTGTAGACCAGGCTAGCCTCGGACTCAGAAATCCGCCTGCCTCTGCCTCCCAAGTGCTGGGATTAAAGGCATGCGCCACCACTGCCCAGCCAAAATCGAACTTTTATTAACAGGATTTGAAAATGTAAACAGGAAAAGCAATGTGCTCTATGTGACAAAGTATGAAGACACTTTATAGATTCTTGAGACAGTTTCGTTTTAATTCATTCCAACACTTGCATTTACCTTGTCTGTGTCTCTCACAGAATGTGGATGATTTTAACTCCACAAATTTCCTGATGATATTCCTCTCAATATCCTGAAATCTGAACCCATCATCTCACATCCATCATTTTTGTGTAGCAACCTGATAAAAATGCTTTTTTTGCACAATGTAAAGCTTACCTTGGCCATTTCCCCTCTCTCAAATTCTGTAGTTGTATAAAGAGTCCTGATGTCAAAAGACCCAACTCTTCTAAAGAACAAATATTTTTAATCACAAAATTATGCATTGATTTTTATAAGTTAATATCCCTTATAATCCATCTTAATATAAATATAAATCATTCCCTGACTTACACAGGTCCAGTGTCTGACTTGCTGTGTTAGCCCATGGATACCTTTGCTATCCTGCTCCGTTTTGATGTTTTATGAAGTATCTATATTATCTTTATTAAAAGTTTCTCATACATGAATATAACTACTAGATAAAAAGATAATATTCCAATTCTTGAAACTGTTATCTTGTGTATTTTCATATTTTAATGAAGGAGATAATGTCAGTGCTTTATTGGTCTCTGTATCTGAAAGGCCTAGTGCCCAGGAAATTAAGACATCTTAGTTATAGAGGCTTTGGAAGTTTCTCCTTTGGTGGACAGCACAATATGACGTCCCATAGCCCCTGGGTTCTAGAGAGTTTCCAGTTGGCCTCAGAACATGATGTTAAAGTTCTTGAGACGTAACTCATTTCACACTTTCAAAGTTATTTCACAATAATCTCCTAAATGATTTTTTCAGAAATGATTACTTGAATTGTTCTGTAGGTTATAATTACTTATCTGTTCCTCCTTTAAAGGGGTATTGGAGTATAGAAACAAGATCAGTGGCTACATGTGTATACTTGTCTTGGAGAGGACCTGAGCTCTTTTGCCAGAAACCATGCTGGGCAACTAGTAATATCTTGATCCATTACTTTTGCCTTTCTCAGGCATCTGTACACACAACGACATGCACAAACATGGCCACACACACACACACATACACACACACACACACACACATAATTCAAAAGTAAAAAATTAATCATTTAAGAAAATAGTAAAATAGTTATTTCTTTTTTATTTCACTGAATAAATTTATATGTAAAAAAATGTAGATCAGGTAGCCATTTCACTCAGCCATTATTGGTTTGGTATTGCCATCAATGCAGAGATGAGCTGGATGTTAGTAGATGCTGGAATTACAATGAAGAAGATGAAACATAGTTTTCACCCAGTCCATTTTACTGATGAATTCATCATATCCTGCCGATTGAGTTAGGAAAAACACTGTCCCTACTCCTGGTTTAATCTATAACCTGGTCTAGCCTTAAGCCTCCCAGGGTGGTCAATGAGGTTGTTTCATTGATGTCACCTGGGAGATAAACATGAACTCAGGTGCACTACCCAAGAAGCTTGAAATGGCAGTGACATTTTATCAAGCAGCCTAAAGATAATTGTAACTGTAATAAACTGTGTTTCATGCTGGCACAGATACTCCCTCTGTCAGCAAACATGTTCTTTTTCCTCTAAACACACTTAGAGACAATTGTCACCCTAAAGTATATATTAACTGACAGGCAATATTATCTGCACTATCATCTGGTAGCTGCCATTTACTTAAAAAAATTTTTTTATTAGAAATTTCTTTATTTACATTTCAAATGCTATCCCGAAAGTACCCTATAACCTGCCCCTGCCCTATTCTGCTTCCCACCCATTCCCACTTCTTGGACCTGGAGTTCCCCTGTACTGGGGCATATAAAGTTTGCAAGACCAAAGGGTCCCAATGATGACCAACTAGGCCATCATCTGCTACATATACAGCTAGAGACATGAACTCTGGGGGTACTGGTTAGTTCATATTGTTGTTCCATCTATAGGGTTGCAGACCCCTTCAGTTCCTTGTGTTCTTTCTCTAGCTTCTCCATTGGGGACCATGTGTTCCATCCTTTAGATGACTATGAGCATCCACTTCTGTATTTGCCAGGCACTGACATAGCCTCAGGGCTATGATAGCCTCCATAGCTATAACAGGGTCCTTTCAGCAAAATCTTGCTGGCATATGCAATAGTGTCTGGGTTTGTGGCTGATCATGTCTGTATGACAAGAACTTCAAGTCTGATTAGTTTCTCGATGGTCCATCCTTTTGCCTTAGCTCCAAACTTTGTCTCTATAACTTCTTCCATGGGTGTTTTGTTCCCTATTCTAAGGAGGAATGAAGTATCTACATTTTGGTCTTCTTGATTTTGTTGTGTTTTGCAAATTGTATCTTGGGTATTCTAAGTTTCTGGGCTAATATCCACTTATCAGTGAGTGCATATCAAGTGATTTCTTTTGTTACTGGGTTACTTCACTAAGGATTATAGCCTCCAGATACATATATTTGCCCAAGAATTTCATAAATTCATTGTTTTTAATAGATGAGTAGTATTCCATTGTGTAAATGTACCATATTTTCTGTATCCATTCCTCTGTTGAGGGACATCTGGGTTCTTTCCAGCTTCTGGCTATTATAAATAAGGCTGCTATGAACATAGTGGAGCATGTGTCCTTATTACCAGGGGGAACATCTTCTGGTTATATGCCCAGGAGAGGTATTTCTGGATTTTCCTGTAGTACTATGTCCAATTTTCTGAGGAACCGCTAGACTGATTACCACAGTGGTTGTACCAGCTTGCAATCCCACCAGCAGAGGAGGAGTGTTCCTCTTTCTCCAGATTCTCGCCAGCATTTGCTGTCACCTGAATTTTTTATTTTAGCCATTCTGATTGGAGTAAGGTAGAATCTCAGGGTTGTTTTGATTTGCATTTCCCTGAAGATTAAGGATGTTGAACATTTTTTCAGGTGCTTCTCAGATGTTCGGTATTCCTCAGTTGAGAATTCTTTGTTTAGCTCTGTACCCCATTTATAATGGGGTTATTTGAATTTCTGGAGTCCACCTTCTTGATCTCTTATTATATATTGGGTATCAGTCCCCTATCAGATTTAGGATTGGTAAAAATCCTTTCTCAATCTGTTGGTGGCCTTTTTGTCTTATTGACAGTGTCTTTTGCCTTACAGAAGCTTTGCAGTTTCATGAGGTCCCATTTGTTGATTCTTGACCTTACAGCACAAGACATTGCTGTTCTGTTTAGGAAAATTTCCCCAGTGCCTATATCTTCAAGGCTTTTCTCCACTTTCTCCTCTATAAATTTCAGTGTTTTATGCGGAGTTCTTTGATCCACTTAAACTTCAGCTTTGTACAAGGAGATAAGAATGGATCAATTCACATTCTTCTACATGATGACCACCATTTATGCCAGCACCATTTGTTGAAAATGCTGTCTTTTTTACACTAGATGGTTTTAGCTCCCTTGTTAAAAATCAAGTGACCATAGGGGTCTGGTTTCATTTCTGGGTCTTCAATTCTATTCCATTGGTCTACCTGTCTGTCACTTCACCAGAATCATGCAGTTTTTATCACAATTGCTCTGTAGTACAGCTTGAGGTCAGGGATGGTGATTGCACCAGAGGTTCTTTTATTGTTGAGAATTTTCTTTGCTATCCTAGTTTTTTTATTATTCCAGATGAATTTGCAAATTGCCCTTTCTAACTCAGTGAAGAATTGAGTTGGAATTTTGATGGGGGTTGCATTGAATCTGTAGATTGCTTTCAGCAGGATAGCCATTTTGACAATATTAATCCTGCCAATCCATGAGCATGGGAGATCTTTCTATCTTCTGAGATCTTCTGCAATTTCTTTCTTCAAAGACTTGAAGTTCTTATCATACAGAACTTTCACTTCCTTAGAGTCACACCAAGGTATTTTATAGTATTTGTGACTATTGTGAAGGGTGCTGTTTCCCTAATTTCTTTCTCAGCCCTTTTATCCTTTGTGTAGAGAAAGGCCATTGATTTGTTTGAATTAATTTTATATCCAGCTACTGCACTGAAGCTATTTATCAGGTTTAAGAGTTCTCTGGTAGAATTTTTAGGGTTACTTATATATACTATCCTATCATCTGCAGTGATATTTTGACTTCTTTCTTTCCAATTTGTATCCCCTTGATCTCCTTTTGTTGTCGAATTGCTCTGGCTAGGACTTCAAGTACTATACTGAATAGGAAGGGAAAAGGTGGACAGCCTTGTCTAGTACCTGATTTTAGTGGGATTGCTTCCAGTTTCTCTCCATTTAGTTTTGTGTTGGCTACTGGTTTGCTGTATATTGCTTTTATTATGTTTAGGTATGGGCCTTGAATTCCTGATCTTTCTAAGAGTTTTTTCATGAATGGGTGTTGGATTTTGTCAAATATTTTCTCAGCATCTAATGAAATGATCATGTGGTTTTGTCTTTGAGTTTGTTTATATAGTGAATTATGTTGATGGATTTCCATATATTAAACCATCCCTGCATGCATGGGATGAAGTCTACTTGGTCATGATGGATGATCATTTTGATGTGTTCTTGTATTCGGTTTGTGAGGATTTTATTGAGTATTTTAGCATTGATATTCATGCGGGAAATTGGTCTGAAGTTCTGTTTCTTTGTTGGGTCTTTGTGTAGTTTACGTATCAGAGTAATTGTGGCTTCATAGAATGAATTGGGTAGAGTACCTTCTGTTTCTATTTTGTGGAATAGTTTAAGGAGAGTTGAATTAGGTCTTCTTTGAAGGTCTGATAGAACTTTGCACTAAACCCATTTCATCCTGCGCTTTTTTGGGTTGGGAGACTATTGATGACTGCTTCTATTTTGTTAGGGGAATGGGACTGTTTAGATCGTTAATCTGATCCTGATTTAACTTTGGTAGCTGGTATCAGTCTAGGAAGTTGTCTATTTCATCCAGATTTTCCAGTTTTGTTGAATATAGCTTTTTGTAGTAGGAACTGATGATGTTTTGGATTTCCTCAGGTTCTGTTGTTATGTCTCCTTTTACATTTCTGATTTTGTTAATTAGGATACTTTGGCCTCTAGTTACTCTTGATAAGGTTTTATCTATCTTGGTTTTTTTTGTTTGTTTGTTTTTTGTTTTTGTTTTTGTTTTTGTTTTTTTCTCAAAGACTCAGCTCCTGGTTTGGTTGATTCTTTGAATGGTTCTTTTTGTTTTCACTTGGTTGATTTCAGCCCTGAGTTTGATTATTTCCTGCCCTCTACTCCTCTTGTGTGAATTTGCTTCCTTTAGTTCTAGAGCTTCTAGATCTGCTGTCAGGCTACTAGTCTATGCTCTCTCTAGTTTCTTTTTGGAGGCACTCAGTGCTATAAGTTTTACTCTTAGGACTACTTTCATTGTGTCCCATAAGTTTGGGTTTGTTGTGGCTTCATTTTCATTAAACTCTAAAAAGTCTTTAATTTTCTTTCTTTATTTCTTCCTTGACCAAGATATCATTGAGTAGAGTGTTGTTCAGTTTACATGTGAATGCTGGCTTTCTATTATTTATGCTGTTACCGAAGATCAGCCTTAGTGTATGGTGATCTGATAAGATGGATGGGATAATTTCAATATTTTTGTATCAGTTGAGGCCTATTTTGTGACTGATTATATGGTCAATTTTGGAGTAGGTAATATGTGGCACTGAGAAGAAGGTATATCCTTTTGTTTTAGGATAAAATGTTCTGTAGATATCTGTTAAATCCATTTGTTTCATAACTTCTGTTAGTGTCCACGTGTCTCTGTTTAGTTTCTGTTCCCAGGATCTGTCCATTGGTGAGAGTGAGGTGTTGAAGTCTCCCACTATTTTTTGAGAAGTACAACATGTGATTTGAGCTTTCTGAAAGTTTGTTTAATGAATGTGGCTGCTTTTGCTTTTGGAGCATAGATATTCAGAATTGAGAGTTCATCTTGGAAGATTTTACCTTTGATGAGTATGAAGTGCCCCTCTTTGTATTTTTTTATATCTTTGGGTTGAAAGTCAGTTTTATTTGATATTAGAAAGGCTACTTCAGCTTGTTTCTTCGGACTATTTGCTTGGAAAATTGTTTTCCAGCCTTTCACTCTGAGGTAGTTGTTATCTCTTTCCCTGAGATGGGTTTGCTGTAAGCAGCAAAACTTTGGGTCCTGTTTGTGTAGCCAGTCTATTAGTCTATTTCTTTTTATTGGGGAATTGAGTACATTAATGTTAAGAGAAATTAAAGAAAAGTAATTGTTGCTTCCTGTTATTTTTGTTGGTAAAGTTGGGATTCTGCTCCTGTGGCTGACTTCCTTTAGGTTTGTTGAAGGATTACTTTCTTGCTTTTGTAGGGCATAGTTTTTGTCCATGTGTTGGTGTTTTCCCATTATCATCCTTTGAAGGGCTGGATTCGTAGAAAGATATTGTGTGAATTTGGTTGTGTCATGGAATACTTTGGTTTCTCCATCTATAGTAATTGAGAGTTTTGTTGGCTATAGCAGCCTGGGCTGGCATTTGTGTTCTCTTAGGGCCTGTATAACATCTGTCTAAGATCTTTTGGTTTTCATAGTCTCTGGTGAGAAGTCTTGTGTTATTCTAGTAGGACTGCCTTAATATGTTACTTGACCTTTTTCTCTTACTGCTTTTAATATTCTGTCTTTATTTAGTGCATTTGTTGTCCTGATTATTATGTGTCTGGAGGAATTTCTTTTCTGGTCCAGTCTATTTGGAGTTCAGTAGGCTGCTTGTATGTTCATAGCATTTCTTTCTTTAGTTTTGGGAAGTTTTCTTCTATAATTTTGTTGAAGATATTTGCTGGCTCTTTAAGTTGAAAAATCTTCATTTTCATCTACTCTTATTATCCCTAGGTTTGATCTTCTCATTATGTCCTGGATTCCCTGGATGTTTTGAGTTAGGATCTTTTTATATTTTGTATTTTCTTTGATTGTTGTACCCATGTTCACTATGGAATCTTCTGCACCTGAGATTCTCTCTTCCATCTCTTGTATTTTGTTGCTGATGCTCATATCTATGGTTCCTGATTTCTTTCCTAGGGTTTCTATCTCCAGAGTTGTCTCACTTTGGGTTTTCTTTATTGTTTCTACTTCCCTTTTTAGGTTTTGGATGGTTTTGGTCAATTCCACCACCTGTTCAGTTATGTTTTCCTGTAATTCTTTAAGGGATTTTTGTATTTCCTCTTTAAGGACTTCTACCTGTTTAGCAGTGTTTTCCAGTGATTCTTTAAGTGCTTCTACCTGGTTAGCAGTGTTCTCCTGTATTTCTTTAAGTAAGTTATTAATGCCCTTCTTAAGGTCCTCTACCAGTATCATGAGATATGATTGTGAATTTGAATCTTGCTTTTTGGGTGTGTTGGAGTAACCAGAACTAGCTGTGGTGGGAGTGCTGTGTTGTGATGATGGTGAGCGTTCTTGGTTTCTTTTGGTAAGATTCTTAAGTTTGTCTTTCGCCATTTTGTAATCTCTGGTGTTAGTTGTTATAGTTGTCTCTGGCTGGAACCTGTTCCTCATGTGATTCTGTTACCCTCTGTCAGCTGTCCTGGGAGTATAGCTTTCTTCTGAGCCTCAATGGTAAGAGTACTTTCTTGGGTCAAGCTCTCCTCTTGCAGGGAAAGTGCACAGAGGTCTGGCATTCATACCTGCCTCCTGGCTGAAGATGAATGCCTGAAACAGGGCCTGTCCCAGAAGATGGGTTGCCTCTGCAGTCTGTGAGCTCACCTGCACAGACTGGTCTCCGAGGGACCCAAGAAACAAGATGGTTCCCTTACCTCCTGTGGAGGTCAGAATCCTTCCAGGTGGTTACCTCTCCTCTGGCAGGGAAGGTGCCCGGATGTCTGGAGCCCCAAACAGGGCCTGTCCCAGAAGCTGTGTTGCTTCTGCAGTCAGTGAGCTGATCTGTGCAGACTAGGTAGATGCCATTTAAAACCAGGAATTTGTTCTACTTGCTTTTCTGTTGCTCCAATAAACACTAAGAGCAAAAGCAAGTTGGGGAACAAATGGAGATTTTCTTTTTGAACCTTTTGTACACAATCTGTCATTTAGGGGTGAAAAAGCAGTAACTCATGCATGAAAGAGACAGGAATTATGGAAGAACACTGTTTACTGTCTTGATCCTTAGTTTGTCCTTACTTGGTTTTCTTATACTGTTCAGGATTCCTGTCTGGGTGTGGTACTACCTAAAATGCAGTGGTTCCTCTATATCAATTAGCAATTTCAAATGTTCTTCCTCAGACATGCCCATAGGTCAAAGAGATCTACGAAATTCCCCAACAGGGACATTCTCAGATGACACTTGGCTATGTCATGTTGCCAGCTAGTGCTACCTAAAAGAGAGTCTACTATAGCCATTGTGCAACTCAAGCCATATTTTTACATGGTGAACTATGTAAGAAAAAGTGTTTTTATGTTGTTAATATGGATTATATTCAGGTTTTTCTTAAAAACATATTAATGACAAAACAACTAGTCACTAATGTTCAAAAATGATATAAAAGACCTATCAGTTAACAAATTTTAATATAACTTTTTTTGTTTGATAACTATTTATGGGAAGAATTTAGAAGGCAAAATGGAATTTTGATGTAGTTTCACAGATAAGCTATGGTTGGTAAGCAGAAAGTCTGTGTGGCTTTCCTCATGTCAATGGTAATGCACTCTCTATGTTTCATTGAGTTGACCTCTTCTCCTTCCCCCAAGGAGAGAGCTTCTGTCCCATCTTGGAAGCTCTGTTATACAAGCTGACAGACTTTTTTTCACTCCCAGTGTAGAAGTCAGACACCAGTGTAAGGAAACCAAACAAATGTGCAATTTGTCAGTCCTCGAATAGAGTGTTTTTGCCCTCAGATTCAAAATAGTTCTCATTTATTCATGTAAAAAAGCAGCATTTCAGCTATAGTTGTAATATTTACTTATCTGGTTTGCTCATGATGGATAACAAATGTATCCAGAAACTCCATGCATCAAAAAGATGTCACTTCATAAACTGGCAATATAATTCCATATTTCAATAAAAACAGATACAATTCAAAATGCCTCAAATAGTTCCAAAAGCAATTATGGCGTTTCAGAAGTAAACATTACAAACAAGTTCATAACCACCCATCAAAATTATTTCACCAGGGCACGTTAAGAAAACATCTGCTACAATTTATGCATTTTGAGTTTCCCTTCTGAGAACACAGTGCTTTTAGCAAGCACTACAGTCCAGACTGGAGTCAAACTGTTTGCCATTTACCTCAGAAAATATATAACTTCTCTCAGTTGTATTCAATTCTTTTACTATAATGAAGGCATACAATTCACATTTTCATCCCAAGCAACTAGACTTGACCAGGACCATCTGCAGGGGAAGTGTCTAAGATTAGCAGTCTTATTCCTCTGCCTGAAAGAATAGTGGCATAAACTCCTTTTAGAGGCTGGAAAGGGTCATTCTTCATCTACTGTCTGCAATAATGCTGAGTTATTTCTCAACTATGAGGAATGTTTCATAAATCACAAGAGAAATAAATCTTATTAAATCAGTTGTAGATTACAGAAACCTAAAGGCAAGGTCTATTTTCTAAAGGACACTGCCGTCCTCGCCAATTTTTTATCCTTTCACTTATTTAAGAAGAGACAAATTTTCAGAGACCTAGTTAACAGAAAAAAAGAACATTTCTCCCTTTTTCATGCGAGGTCAAATGGCCAATAATAATGGTAGTTCAACTATCCACTGGAAGTCAACTATCATAACATAAGGATTTTTATATGTATAGGTAAAAATAGGAATATGTGATTCATAACCAGTACCAATATATAAGTTTTAAGTTTTATGGTAACATTTTCAAGAGACAAATTGCCCTAGCTATTGATTCCATTCAAAATACTAAAAAAGACAGTGATGTTTTATATATTACAAGGATATTGGAAAGCAAGACAATCTTGAAATTAATGTAGATAAAAATCTATTGTTAAACAGTCAATATTTTTTAATAGATCCATACCTCACTCTGTGTCCGAGTAATGTCTACCGAATTCTACTTTCTGTCACTTTAGTAAAAGAAAAACAAACTTTATGGGTCACAGTAGAGACTATGAACGCAAAAGGTATAGATAAACTTTGCACATTACAAATAACACATTCAACAAGATAGACAGTATATAGCCTGTATAGTCATGAAAACCTCAATATGCATGCATGCATGTATGTATGTATATATGCATGTATGTATGTAGTGCATAGATTTATAGTCAATACTCTCAACACAACTTGGTCTCAGTTTACTTTTCCATCCTTGAAAATAACACATTTCACGTTGAAAAACATTGAAAAAATTTCAAAGCATTTGCCAGCATCACAGATCAACAGAAAAGGGTGCACCTGCATCTCTAGAAAGTCAGCCCAGAAATAAAGGAGTAAATGGGGAATAGGGTGTCATAAACTGAAAAGCATTCTAAGTTTATCCATTCACAGAGATAGACTTCAAAATTTTAAAGTTGAGTGCTTTTCATTTTGCTTCATCCTGATACAAGAGCAGCATCTTGTCTTCCCTCTCTGGAGTTTGACTGAGAGTCTGCCCCTATTATGGGCTATACTACAATCAGTTTACAGAATTTATTTTTATAAACCATTGTACCTTTTAACAATCTGAGTTGACACTAGAAAGCTGACATAGGGAAATCATTACTATGGGAGTCAAGAGGATTGTTTTTGAACTTACAGTTCTTGAGGTTCAGATACAAGAGTTATCTGGAAATATATGCTGAATCCTTTTTTTTTTTTTTTTTTTTTTTTTTTTTTTTTTTTTTTTTTTTTTTTTTTTTTTTTTTTTTTTTTTTTTTTTTTTTCTGTCTGGGGCCAAGATCAGAAAGGGACCCTGAGAGACAGCTCTTTGTTGGGATCAGTAGAGAGTAAATGAAAAAACTGGGCCCAACTTCCCTCTTTCCTACCTGAGACTGTGTAAACATGGTGGTTTGAATGTAAATGGCCTTCCTGCGGACTTATATCAAAGGGAGTGGGCTTTGAGCTTTCAGAGACTGGAGCTAGGCCCAGTCTCTTACTTTCTTTTTGTTGTCTGAGGATCCAAATGTAGAACTCTTAACTACCTCTATAGCACCATTTATGTGTGGATGCTGCCAGGCTTCCCACCATGGTGATAATGGACTAAACATCTGAACTGTAAGCCAAAAACAATTACAAATTTTCCTTTATAAAATTGCTGAGATTATCATGTATCTTCACAGCAATAGAAACCTTAACTAAACCCAAAGAGACAGTAGGATTTTGTATTTTTGATATTTACTTAAACAAACAAACAAACAAACAAAAACCTCTGTAGCACTTTCACCTATATTATCTGTTGAGAAAAATCTATGCCTGAGGAAACAGGAATTGATCACATAGGGAGGGATCAACATTTGTGGCACCATTCCTAGTAAAATTAGTTACTCTATTCAACTATCTACAGAAGTATTGTTCAGCCATTTCTTCTATTAACATAGTTAAATTCAGCTATTGTTTTATTGTAGGCAAAGTCCTTTCAACAAGGTAAGATAGTATCTACCATTTTGTTTCCAACTTCAGAATACTTCCCTTGGCTTTACTTCAATGAAATATAAAAACAAAAGCTACTGACTTCAGGCTAGGATGAGAGTCTTGTTTATAAACACAATTCTCAGAAGTAAATCTTTCCATTTAAAGAACTATGACCTGAGATAGCTATATCAAGGTCCTTTCAGCAAAATCATGCTGCCATATGCAATAGTGTCTGGGTTTGGTGGCTGATTATGGGATGGATCCCCAGGTTGGGTAGTCTCTGGATGGTCCATCCTTTAGTCTTAGCTCCAAACTTTGTCTCTGTAACTCCTTCAATGGGTGTTTTGTTCCCTATTCTAAGGAGGAATGAGTATCTACACTTTGGTCTTCATTCTTCTTGATTTTCTTGTATTTTGCAAATTGTATCTTGAGTATTCTAAGTTCAGGGGAACGCCAGGGCCAAGAAGTGAGAGTGGGTTGGTAGGGGAGCAGGGCAGGGATAGGGAGGGTATAAGGAACTTTTGGGATAGCATTTGAAATGTAAATAAAGAAAATATCTAATAAAAAAGGAAAAAAAAAAAGAAAAGAAAAAGAACTATCATTTTTGAAAGCTTTCAGAACTGAAGGGCCTGCAAAAATAGATACACAGAGAAAGACAGTTGTCTAGAGTGACCAAAAGAATTCTAATGGAAGAGAACATGCAAGTTAACCCTGATGTTGATAGCACACTCCTTAAGAACAAGAGTACAGGAATCCTAGCTGGGAACAGCAGTTGCAAAGGCCCCGAAGTTTTATACATCTAGTTTTAGTTAAGACGTTCTTCACTGGTGGAAATAGCTGGAGCCAGAATACAGAATCAAAAGCAAGAATTTGTGTGTTTATTCTAGCCAGGCAGGAATCAGATTCTGAAAGGAATGTAGTTCATAGTGAAAATTACAAGTACCTTTTAGAGAAACACAATTGATAAGTAAGAAGAGTGGCAGTGGTAATGAAAGAATTGTCACCATATGGAAGACAGACTCATGAACAAGTACTTTGTCTTATAGATAAATGAATTTAAAATAAAAAGGAATGCAGGGGCTGGAAAGATGCCACATTGGTTAAGAGCACCACATACTTTTCTTGCCAAGGACCAAAATTTGATTCTAAATAGCTCTCTGCTTACTATGACTAGGGTACGCTAAGTCTCTAACCTCCATAGACACCTGCATTCAAACCCATTTACCCACACACAGACTTGGACATATACACATACACATACTTAAAAATAAAATAAAATAAATCTTAAAAAATATTTCCCCCAATACAGGGGAACGCCAGGGCCAAGAAGTGGGAGTGGGTGGACAGGGGAGCAGGGAGGGGGGAGGGGACTTTCAGAATAGTATTTGAAATGTAAATTAAGAAAATATCTAATAAAAAATATTTTTCCATAAGGGAACTTTGAAGGAGCTTTATTTATTGGGTTCAAGAAAATATCATGCCAGGCAGGTTGGAGAAAATTAATAATGTGTGTAACTTCTTGGAGTAGGGAAGTATAAAGAAGAGGGAGAAAGCTGGTTATGTTTTCTAAGCTACATCTTGAGAAAGCAAACTACCTGACCAGTGGAGACCTGCCAACAACATTGTGAATTGAAGGGCTTAACTATTATAAGAACATATCTCCTTAAGGGAATATTTACCACGTATAGACACTTATTTGTTCCTTGAATGTGTATGTCTTTACGTGTTCTGGCTTTAACACATCGCAGAAAGATATTTTCTATTTAGGGCATGAGGTCTCAGTCTTGCCTGTGCAAAGGAAACACCTGCTACCTGTACTAAAGTATGTTATCATCACTGACCAGCTGTTCTGTATATAGAGAGGTACTAACTGCTGACCACTGACCAAGCTCTTTGTAAATGAGGATGTCAACATCTTGCAATTGTATAACTACAGTGAGACCTGTAATAAGAGAGGTACTCACAAACCGTAGGAAAGGATGTTACATGTCATTTGTGTTAGAGGAAGTTGACATATTGGTATTCTGATGCCACAAATGACTCCTGGAAAAAAAAAAGACTGCTGAAGGTTGCCTTGCACACCCTTTCATCATAACTGTCATTCCAGGACTAGAATATCTTTGGGCATGGGTTAAAAGTAGTGTTTTTCAGCAGGGTTAAAAGTGAGGGAGAAAAGTTTTGAGTATAGGAAAAGAATCCTGATAAAAGACAAAGAAGAGAATAGCAATGGAAGCAGGCAACAGATGAGAGAAAAACCTAGTGTATGTACCAAGTGATTCCCATGCCTGAGTTGCCAAGAGGAATGTCAGGGCTTATCATGTTCGGTGATTCTTCCTCTCAGTAACTACAAGAAAAGCAGGGATGAGTTTTGACTCAGTGGCTTGCTTTTTTGAATGTATAGCAACTAAGTCACTGATCATTTTTTCTTTTTTTGGCTAATGTTCACTAGGCTTTCCTAAAAGCTCTGGAGGTTTAAGGAAGAGGATAGAACCAAAGATTTACTTTTAAGTTATCCTAGAAATGTATGCTATATCCCAGTTCCAAATAGGAGTTTATTGGCCAAAGCCATGTATGTAATCATGGTATTAGCAAGACAAAAATTAGCTTTGGGAGGTTGGTTAGTTTATAAACTACTTGTCAAGCCAGCATGAATATCCTAATTCATTCTCTGAGATTTATGTAAAAACAAACAAACAAGTAAACAAACAAAAGGTAGTGTTCACATGTAACTCTGGTGATGGGAAACTGGAAACAGGTGGGTTCGTGGTACTCCTTGGACAAACATCCCAACATAATTGATAAGCATTCAAGGTCAATGACTGACATCACCTCAAAATACAGCATGACAGATATTGAAAAAAATTGACATCTAATGATGACTTCTGGCCAACACAGGTTTCCTATGTGCACACATACACCTATGTGCATACAAGAACACACATAAAGAGGATGAAAACCTAGTCTGGTGATGTTAATGAGAAACAGAGCCTTGGGGAAGTGCTAAAACTGACATAGGTCATTAGTATGTTCCAGTAATAAAATCTTAGCAGTTGTATAAGAAGAGGAATAAGACCCAATTCACAGATGGGCTCTTCCAGTGTCCTACCACATGATGTTCTGAGATAATTAAGACTACATCAGGACCTCTAACAAGGAGCCACAGCCAGACATGGCTCTAGACTTTTACTCATCGAAATATAAGACCCAATCAATACATTTCTAAAAAATAAAGTACATTTCTTCAGGGTGACAGCAATTTGAATCTGAGAATGGGATCAGAGGGAAAGACAGAAGTTAATATGCTGATCATAAAAGAGAGCTGAGTGAGCAAAGGACGTAGTCACTCAAGGAAGTGATATCAACATCCAAGATACCTCAGGGACTCTAGAAGAAAGGAGTGGGAGAATAATCCATTTATAGGAAAGTCTAAATGTGTCAACTGTGGTAGGAGTTGATATAAACTCAAGGAAGACAATTCACAAGATGGGCAGTAATTAAAATTCCCATTGTCACCTAACATAAATGAATGAACAAAGAATTTTATCTCAAATAATGTCACAAGCACAGAACTCGGCAAGGCTGTGTGGCTGACAGTATTACTCTGCCAAGATTGAGCTCACTTGTCATATTGGGTACCATACAACAAATTCCCCACCAGCGTTGCTCTAATGTTTGTCAGTGAGAAGGGTCAGAGAATAGTGGTAAAGTTCTGACATCGAATGGCAATCAGATGTTTGGGTCTCTGGTTTCTTGGCTCAGAGCTGTCAACTTGAGAATGTTTGATGGGAACATTTAGGTTTCCAGCAGCAATCCCAGTTGAAATGTTCACATCTAAAAGAAGTTTGTCTTTCCAACTTTCTGAACCATTCCCCTGGACTAGAAGGGTAAAATGCATTATCTCTTGCTATTTCATTTTTATTAAAACTGTTTGAACTTGGAAATGAGGCCTGATGGTCCCATTTTCAGAAGGCTGAAGGTCACTGGGTGTTTCTGTTCAAAAAGAGAAAACACAGTCTAACCCCTGTGGCACCATAATCGAAAGAAATAGTGTGGTGATTACAGCCGCGCGCTGAGCTGGCGGCAGCTACAAATACTGGGACCGAGTTTGATAGGGTCTTGTAATACCTTGTAACACAGTCTCATTCCTCACAGTTCCAAGGTCAATGTCTCTTTCTCAAATAACATTTTGGACCTGTAATTGTTCATCTCCATGCCAGCAATTATGGGGATTGATCAGCCCGTAATTAATGCCAGACTATTACACTTTTTAATTTGTAGATTATGCAGCTGCGAGCGTTCTCACATTTTTAATTTGTATATTATACAGCCACAAATGTTTACAATGCCCTTTTTAATCTCCTTACACTACCCCTGCCATTATTCACTATAGATTAATGATCCCCTAGATGCAGGGTTTTATTTCATTTACCACACTTACCAGGAGAGCAGTTAACATTAGTGTGCTCTGTTACTTAATGTCTTCCTCCAGCTGCTCTTGAGCACAGTTTACCCTTTAAAATAGTGCCAGTCAGTTAGTTTATCCCTACTTTTTTAGGTCTCCTGTCACCAACAATTTGACTCTGTGGTAATATTACACTTTATTTCCAAATTTACTTCAACTGATTCTACCAGAGATACTTAAATTATTCATCTTAATACCACAAATGACCCCCCCCCCACACACACACACCTCTTGTCTGGGTGGTGTGAGGGTGCAAAACTAAACTTCCTTATTTCCCATGCCTGGTTTTACTCTGTAACATCCAGGTATATAAATTATTAATGACATTTGAAGTAGTGGTAAATTCCTTTCTAATCAGCTAAGAGTAGAAAGATGCACAAGGTTGACTGGTAGGAAGTCTGGTTAGGATGCTGCTGGTCAGAGTCATTGTGGAACAAATATGTTTCCACAAATTTTCAAGAGAAGATTTCAACTTGTGGCCATGGGTGAATCACTCACTCTCTCTCTCTCTCTCTCTCTCTCTCTCTCTCTCTCTCTCTTTCTCTCTCTCTCTGTGTATCCCTGTCTCTCTCTCTCTCTGTCTCTCTCTCTCTTTGTGTGTGTGTGTGTGTGTGTGTGTGTGTGTGTGTGTGTAGGCCAAATGTGTTGTCATTTACCAGGTACTACTGATAGCCAGGATTTATCAAGGATGCTGGCCAACAAGCCCCAAGAGGAACTATGTGTTCCCTTTAAAAGCATGAGATTATGAGATTGAGATTGTGCTACCACACAAGGTCTTTTTTCCTGAATTTTGGGAATTGAACTAGTGTCCCCTAACTTGTATTGAAGACACCCTTACTAACTGAGCTTCCATTCTAGTTCTATATCTCCCCTGGTAAGGTGATATGACAACTTCAATGTAGCCTAACTCTATAATTCTAAGTCATGGGGTCTAACAGCATCTGCATATCATTCTGCACAACAGATCTGTGAGAAAGACCATAATTCATCAGGATGAATAGGAGTAAAAGAGACAACATCTGACATCAAAGCATTATTTTTCCTCTGTGTAAATAAGAGAAAATAAATATATAATTTTAAATTATAGATTAAATATGAAAAATATAAAATAATAACAATATGTGTACAACTAAATTTAAAATGTGAATGATTCCAGTGAGAAGAGCCAATGAGAACGATGTTGGAGGCATTTGACAGCTTTCAGAGTGATGAAAGAGTGTGTTAGTCTGGTGACTGTGAATTCAGGAGGAGGAACCAGAGTTGGCCTCCTGAAGAAGGAGGCAACAAGGAAGGCTGAGAGCAGAGAACTGCTGCCTGTACAGAAGATAGCAAAGGTAGCCAGTCATGTGGAAAGGACAAACATCTCACAGGAGGCTTACTTAAAAACAGGAGAAAAACATGGCTCCAAGATGGTTCTAGGTAGGGACTAGTTAGACCCAAGGTAGAAGGACCCAAATACATAAAGTAATATTCCTAACAGATCTGAGGTTCCACTTTGGCAGAGAGAGTTATAATAGAGGATGTTTTTGGCTTTTGGTTGTGTCAATTGTGGCTGGTTTTATTATAAAAGTACTAAAATCAAAATAATATTTTAAGAGCCAAATAATACAGACATGGATTCTGGAACATTTTGGAGGCCGATAAACTAAGTCAGGTGAGGTCGTAGACAATAGTCCTTGCTTGTCATTCTTCCAGCCAGTCACTGTATCCCTCACTGTCCACATCTGTGTTCCTGCTTTGCATATATTGTCTTCATCTTAAACAGTTTCTTCTCTTCATCCACCTGCCAGATTGTTGAAATCACAGTATACATCCAGGAAATAGGATTTAGTACGAAGGTAACAGATCTCTTATACTCTCTATATTAATAAATTAATACATTGAATTTTTTATGTTTTCGAATATTACTAAATTAAATAATCTAAATAATAAAGTGGCTAGAAGGAATTTGAGATAATTATGTTTTTGATGTGGGCAATTGGAGTAAAGTTCATACAGTGAATCTTGGGAATTAATGCATTGCAAATGATTACTTTTACCTACATTTACTAGTAAATCTACCCTGTGTAACAGTATATCTCACTTAAACTACAAAACAATAGCACATTTTTCCCTGTTAACCTATACTTTTTTAAAAGGGGTTGGTTTGTGTTCATTTTTTTTCAATTAAATATTATCCAGAAAGTACTGAAAACTAACACAAGAGAGTGTAAAGTTTAAGAAAGCCATGAGTAACCTATCTCTTCTATGAAGTCGGTATCACAGGTGGCATCTCAGAACCCACCAAAGACGCAAAGCCACATGACAAAAGAAAGCAGAAATTAGAGTAAATATAGATGGTAGTGTTGTTAAGAAAAGTCTATGTAAAGTCAAAAGGGAAAGGTATTTCAAATGGAGTTGAAGACACAAAATGATTGACAAACTTAAGATCTGACTCTCAGAACATTCAGTTCCTGTCCTCAAATCCTTGACCCTGGCATACAGGTAAGCTGTGCTCAGGGTTTTGTAGTCCACTGCACCTGAATCTGCTTACTTGAGGAGAGCCTTGTAGATACAAACATCTGTCTGGAATGTTCTTGTCCGTGGCCTTGTGGAAGCATGATGTAAAGTTTATCTGGGTAGTAGAAAATCCAGAATAGAGGTAGCTTTGGGCACGGTGGCTGAGGGACCTCACAGGTAAGAAATGTCACAGTCTTTAGTATCTACATATCCAGAAGACTGGCCTAGATTTGTAGTTCCTGTATTTTTTGCTTATATTTAACTTGAATGAAGCAATTCCTGGCTGAATCAATATTCTGTTATAAATGGGATTTCTCAAACTCATCCAAGAGCAGCTAAAGTTGTGGGTAAGTGTTATTTATATATTTGTGTATTTATGGCAAAATAAAAAGAATAATGATAAGGAAATGAGTTTGGCTTTTTTGATGTAAAACTCATTCATTTATGATATTACCTTTCATTGTATGATGATTTTCTTCCTCTATGTTTTCAGTGTTAGAATAATCATCTTATTTAAATTATGAGTGTCAATAACTTTAGAAGTATTTTCAAACTAAACAGTGCTTTGTATTTCTGTTTTATAATATGCCAGACATTAAAAACAACTTCAAGAGACAAAGCAAGCACAGTCTTTCTTTTTAAATTATTTTTTTTTCTATATTGATACATAATGAAGAATAAATGGAGTGGATATTTTTCCTTATCTAACTTTTTCTCCCAAGCTAAATAAATAATGGAACAATAGAAAACAAATATCTAGAAATGGAAGAGAACATTCTAGATGGGATTAGCCCAGAGAGAAAAATGGAAAAGAGAAACATTTCATATCTAGAGCTCGGGTATCCCATTCCTCTGACATCTTCCTCTCCTCGGAGAAAGAAAGGGCAGCAAGAAAAGGAAGTGAGATCATGCTAACTGGAGGAGAAAGTTGCAGATGTCAGGATTCTGCAATTGTTAGATTTATGGTGACTCAGGAGTACTCCCCAGCTGTGGGAAACCTGTCAGTCTGCAGGGAGAAATCTACAGCAAAAAGATAATAGCACAGGCCAGACAGTGATACTCTGAGCCCTGCCTCAAATGTAATCTCAACAACCTGAACAAAGTCACATCCACCGTGTGAGTAACAAGGCAGGGAATGTCCAATGGAATTAGCAAGGGGTTGCCATGGCCACTGCAGCGTTACTGAAAACAGCTCTGTGAGGATTTGGAATTACATCATGTAAGTTGTGTTCCCTGATAGAATTCAAAACCTTATGATGTCCTCTTGCTAAAAGCCATGCTTTTCCCAGTCCCTCATTTAAATCAAGTACTATGGCTGCCTCATTATTTTTCTATTGTTGTAAAGAGATACTGCGGCCAGGCAAGTTATAAAAGAAAGCATTTAACTCGGGGCTTGCTTTCAGTTTAAGAGGGCAAGTTCATGATCTTCCTGACTGGGAGCATGGCGGCATGTGGGCAGACCTGATGTTGCCCCTGGAGCAGTAGTTGAGAGCTTATACTTGATCAGAAGCAAGATGGAGAGAGAGAGAGAGAGAGAGAGAGAGAGAGAGAGAGAGAGAGAGAGAGAGACATGTAACTCTCTCTGTTTCTTTCTCACCCCCCACATACACACACAGACACACACACACACACATACGTACACCCTCCATATATATATATATATATATATATATATATATAGAGAGAGAGAGAGAGAGAGAGAGAAATACACATACACACAATACACATAGAGAGAGAAATACATGACACACATCTTCCAACAAGGCTATACCTCTTCCCAAAAGGCCACAACTCCTAATACTTCCAAATATTCCACCAACAGGGAATCAAACATTCAAATATATTACCTTAAGGGGTCATTCTTGCTCAAACCATCACAATGACTCCTTTATGGAGTCATTTCTTTATGGCTCCTCTTCATGACTTTAAGAAAAGAAGCTCCAGGAAAGGCTAAATATTGAAGATTTCCGTCAGTCTTTAATGAGAGATGTTGAACTGCCACTTGGTCCATGAAATCCATCCACAGAGAAAGATATTTACCTACTCTTGTTTTGGCTTCTCTTTGAATGTGAAGTTTTTGACCATGACTCACATCAAGAACTCAGTGTTTGGAACATCCCTGAGTCCCTCATATTGGTTCTTTATAACCATTTTCCATTATGTCTGTCTATTCCTACTGAGATCAGGGAATGCATAAAATACATCCTGCTACAGCAGGGAGGGATTACTATTCTGTATTATCACTCACAGCTCATTAACCTCAAAACCCTGCTAACTAAGAAAATCCCCTCTAATGAGGTTTCACTTGACTGCACTAAAGAACAAAAGGTCTGAAAGGTTTCCCTATTACCAATGTTCATCAAATTATTGCACTGTAATTAAAGTATAACTTTAAGGCCAAAGAAGTAAAGAAGAAAAAAAAAATACTTCAGATTTGGTTTAAACTCTACAAAGACCTGGTGGAGAACTTCAGCTTCATTGGGTTTCAGTGAAGCTGTTGAGACCCACTCAGTTTGAGAAGATGATGTTCTTCAGTCCACTGCTTTGTAGCTGGGACCACTCTGACATAGAGGTAGAGTCATGTGGTATAAAATAAATAAATGTGTAATCTTGACTCTTCCTAAAATCAGCCTTCTCACTTCTGTAATAACGTCATCTTCTGATACTCTAACACACTTTGTCTGGGGATGATCCCTTTTCTTTGACCTAGAATAATCATGCTAATAAAAACTCAAATTAGTAGCTTGAAGTGTCTTGGTCAATTTCTACTCAGAATTCTGCAGACAGGGTTCATTGTCTGATGCTACCACAGAAATGTTAAGGAGTTGAGATGCTAATAAAACAAACAGAAGAAGCAACAGCCCCTAGAGAAATGTATAATCTGGTGAAGGACTTACAATTAAGTATGCTTACCTCTGAGCTTTGAGTTTTTAAATGCCCAAAATGCAAATAATAATTACCTCTTTTAGCTTTTTTGGAAGCCTGATTTATGTGTGGAGCATGTCCTCAGAGGAGCAGAGTAAAGAGGTAGGGACTTGAAGACTTCAAAGCGAAGGCTGAGAGGGAATACAACTGCTGCTTCCCTATGATGAGGGTATTCACTGGAGGCAGGGCAACCTTGACTACAGAATCCTGGAAGACTAATTAACAAGCCTAGTATTTCTAGAAACTCAAATAATTTATCATTGAGAACATTTAAGATAAGTCTAATTTCACAAAAGAAAATTAAACACATGACACTCACTAAGCTAAATACCATTACAATATGAAAGGTATGAAAATTCAGAAATTGGAGCACACTTCCATAAGGTTCTATCTGTGCTAACCTATTCAGGCATAACTTTTCTCTTCAGGAACTTTAGGCCAGAGAAAAAATAAATAGATGCACAGACCATTCCACAGTACATCTGAAAAAATACAAAGCTGTAACCACATTGGATTTATTTGTGGTGATGTTTGTCAAGTATTCCTTGAAACTGCAAAAAAGTCTCTTGATAGAGAATGCTAAGATGTCTTCATTGTGTACTCAGAATAGGAAGAGAATTGAATGGGAACATGTAAGCTATATCATATATCACTGGCTTTAATCTCAGGGTTGTACACCATTCAGATACTGCAGTGCCTAGAAAATTTACCTGAAATACCTGGACTCACATTCATGACCACTGTACAAGACACAGTGCTCTTATGGTAGATGCAATGTTTTCTGCTCTCATTGAGCACAGAATGAATATTTTGTATGAAAAAAAAGTATGTCCATCTTGTTAGAATGTAAATTGTTCTTGATTCCAAAAAATACATATGAATACAAAAATATTTAAAATTTTTCTTAGTATTCACCATTAATCAGTATTTTACTTGTGTATCTGCTTTTATCATTTATAACACAAATGAAAAAAGAGGCAGAAGTAGATAAAGCTTAATAAATCTTAGAGTAGAAAGAACAGAAAAGAAAATGGAAGAACTGCAAGTAAAGATGATTAAAACATGTTGTCTGTTAATATATGTGTTCAAGGCATTTGGACTACATAATATATTATATATATGAAACACACAAACAGTATTGTGATCTTATCAATAGTGAATTTTTAGTATTGATAGGTTTGACATTTTTGTCTGTATGTTTTGAACATAGGTAAGTATTAAAATACTCATACTTCAGAAAATCTTGTTTTTCTCCAATCAAGTCTCATTTTGAATAAATTAACCACACTTAAGAGTAGATCATGAAGAGCTGACCAACACAGCTTGAAATATTGATCTGAATGTTTCTGTAAATTATTTGTCTCATATTGTTTCACTCGATCACTTTTATCTTATTGCTTTCTTTTTTTTTTTGCTTGTATATTTTAGAAGCTCTGTGTGTGTGTGTGTGTGTGTGTGTGTGTGTGTGTGTGTGTGTGTATGTGTTTCCTTTTGTTGTTGCTGTTTGTTCTTTTAAAAAGAAGGAAAGAATGTGTGAGCCCAGGCACAGAGTAGAAGATGGGGATAATCTGAGAAGAGTTGAGTAAAGGAAAAATGTAACAACATAGAACTGAACACAGATGCTAACTGTCACTGCTTCACCTTTTCCAAAGGTCCTGACACCATTAAATTGCAAAATTACTTCACACAGCCTACCAGATCACAAAATATCCAGTACATCAACTTATGAAAAATAGGTTTTGTTAATATTTTGAATTATTTGAAATAAGACCAAGTATTTATCAAGTATGTCAAGGTTAATATGTAACATGGTAAACCCTTATTAATTAGAATCTATTGTCCCTCTCCATCCTCAATTGTATAAATTGGTGACATTTGTGTCCTTGGGCTGATATGTAATTTTTTCCAAGTGAATGTTCCTCTTCTATAACCCTTATCTATAATTTATCTGGATTGTGCCTAAAGATCTGCTCTCAAGCAAGCCTTTGTCCTTTTGACTTTCTTTCTCAATTTCTAATTATTATAAAAATTTAAAGTCAAGTTTGTATTTATTGAGCTTCTTCTGTGTACCCAGAAAGTAAATGAAAAAAAAAAAAAAAAGAAAAAAAAAAAAAAAAGAAAGAAAGGCGGGTGGAAGTTCTGTGTTTAGCCTTTAGCCATGGCTTTTCTAATTCTGAAATGTTTATGCATGTTTCAGGGTCTTTGTTTCAAATGAGACATGTAAGAAGCTAATATCCACAAATGCAAGCAGCCAAAGGGACAGGTGCCAAAGCACTAGAAAGGAACTAGCTGCTATCACTGAAAGGTAAGAGAAGAAGGAAGACAGAGACAAACTTTCTCAAACCAACCCAATATCCTCTCTTATCTCTCTTACCACATCTCTAGATGGAGCCACATTGGAATCTATAGGCTAGTATGCACTCATGGAATTTGTTACAAGGCTTGAACATCAGACCTTTTGTTTTCTTATTGGAAATACTCCAGTATATTTTGTGTTCTGACATAATCTGCCCTATTGTCCCTCATGGTGATAATTTCTAGCAATATGTCTGTGCAACTTGTCCAACAAAATGCATGATGCAATGCCACCTGGATATATCAAGCATCTATGGTAGCCATTTGTTATGTAGGCATCCCATGCCTACAAGAACAGTCCTAAAATATTTCAATGTCAGTACATTTCTGGTATTGAAAAATAAGAGGAAAGATTTTTACTGATTCTTTCTTTTGTGCATTTGGTGATTTGTTTATTATGTGACAGGAAGAATTTCTTTTCTGGTCCAGTCTATTTGGAGTTCTGTAGGTTTCTTGTATGTTCATGGGCATCCCTTTCTATGTCCAGGACCACGAAGCAGGAGGGGGTGGGTTGGTGAGCAGGGGCAGGGGAAGTGGATAAAGGGTTTTCAGCAGTGTGTGTGTGTGGGGGGGGGGACCAGGATCAGGATAACATTTGAAATATAAATAAAGAACATATCTAATTTAAAAAAAAAGAAACTTGCTGAAACTTGCTGTAACAATTGTTCAGAAATGAGTAAATACTCTGCTCCTTTACTATCTTCTAGAAATCTGTATTCATTAGCCGAAACATTGACACTGAGAGAAAAAGAGAGTGAACAAAACAAAAAGAGGCTGTTTAGTGACATCTCCTCTATTTTCTCTTCATCTTTGGAAGAAAACTAGCTTTGAAAGGTAACTCTTACTGATTTTCTAAGGCTAGTCTGAATTTTCTATTTCTTGCTATCAGCCTTAAATTCATTCCCTTGAGAAAATAGACACAATAAAGTTATTATGTACTGGACTACTACTTATAGTGATGTGACCTGTTGATTACAGAAGGGACTGTAATGTCACTGAACCTTCCCTAACCTTCCCTATCTTCAATGAAATCTTGAGTCAAGAATCATCTCACAGCCTCTGTCAGCACCATAGTATTTCTGAGTCTGCCTTTTACTATTATTCTACAAGTAGAACAGAGTTCATGAAGGTTACATTTTATTTGTTTATTTATTTATTTATTTATTTATTTATTTATTTATTTATTTTCAGCCCAGTCTAAATATACTTCTAGATTATAGTGTGTCAAGAATCCCAGGCAATTTATGTATTTGATAAACTGAGGTTCAAGACAGAAAAATGATCAGTAGCATCTGAAAACATACTTTTGGTAAATCAAAATATACACAGACACGCTCACACACAAACAGACGACATACACATGTGTGTTGTAGCAAATAATATATTGTTGTCTCTACAGCATCTTCTTAGCTATGTTGCAATCATGGTTAAATATATAAAATAGTTAAAGTTGATAATGCCTTTGGAAGCTATAGAAATTTTAAAGAAATACGCCACTTTAGATTACATTGTAAATTTGATCCTTGTCAAGTCTATAGGAGTTAGAAGAAACTGAAAAAAATATCCTGTCAACTTTTAAGTAATAAACAATCAAATAAAATGAATGTAGATTTTCATAGTAGGAATATTGGAAAACCTTTATAGTTTATGGAAAGCAAAGAAATTAAGAGACTGACTGTAGTGGTATATTGATATTATATATTTGGCCAAAGCCTAGAAACGGAAAAATAATGAGATTTTACAATGTACACGGTTTCCTTGAAATTTTTCTCAAAGATAAGGCAATTTGGGGGTGGTGGTGAAGTGAATAGTTAACAAATAATCAAATTAATTGCTGTTAAAGAACGTTCATGATTATCATACAGGTTTCCTCAGTTCAGTAAAAGTAAGTATACTAGATCCCTCATATAACAGATTAAAGACAGCTGTGTTTCTTGTTTCTTTCCCTGTTGAAAACATAGTCTTGATCACTGTGTCTTTAATAGGGACAATGTTCGTGGCTGTGTGTGCATGAGGACACAGCAAATGAATTTCTAATCAAGTTTCTGGATTGATTCCCTATGGAACATAGCATTTATAAGTTGTGTTTCTCTAAACACCAACAGCTGGACTTCAGAGATACACCATGAGTATTTTAACTACCTTCCCAAGGTTTCAGGTGCCTCTACTCCAGGAAGAGTACAAGACACTCTGTTCATCTGGTTCTTCCAATTATTGTATCTTCTCTCAAACCACAAAAGTGAAGTCATTTGCCAACCTCAACCCAACTGGCTTACAAATAAATGTTGCCAGGGGATCGTCATGCTACCAAGATATAAAATGATAATATAAAATAAATTCAGTGTTTTCTAGATTCATTATGAGATTCCGTTATACTCACCCAGATGCAGCCAGAATATATTTGTTTTATAATTGTGAATATTAATCTTTTAATAATCAAAAATTTGACACAAACAAGAGTATGTGTTCCTATGAATAGAGACCAGAGGGTGGACATTACTCTTTAATAGTGGGTACCAGAAGCAAGAGTTTATATTCCCAATGGAGAACAGGAGACAGAGGATCTTTCTTCTCAGTGGGAATAAAAGGAATGAAGGCTCTTTTTATCAATGGAAGCCAGAGGAAAAGGGTTCTCTTTCCAATTATTAATTGAAGGTAATACTAATCCTCCAAAACAGCATAGAAATTAGATACTTAAAGGATTCATGGATCCCCTGGGAGATTTTGTTCAGGATACAAAGTATAGTTCCAACTGACCTGTCAAATAGCCTATCTCAAATTATAAATGAAAAGAGTGCTAAACCACAGAGTTTAGACTGACAGAAAACAGGAAGAAACTGAGTGTCTAAAGGTTTATTGAGATGGTTTCTCATTCTTTCTATTCCTCTAAATTAAGGAATGTTTTAGAGTGAATACCAGATCTACTACTGGGCTACAATGTTGGCATGGTTTCACAGCACACATTGCCACTATATAACTGAAGATCTCTATTTTTCTATTAAAATGCACAAAACAAGGAGTAAATAGGTCTCTAATATTCAAGAAAGTGTGTCTTAGAACTAATTAGAAGGGATCTAAGATATTCAAGGTGATGGTAGTATGTGTATAAATATGTTTAAAGAATTATAAGAATGGGTAGCACTTATGTATGGTCAAATTCTCCTTTTTCAAGGAATAGTTTTTATGTTGTTTTTATTGTCTTAACTACATGTTCTTTATGGGGAGATAGAGATCTGTTCCTTTATATCAGTAGACTTCAGGGACAAGATTGACTCGTCAGATCCTCAGGCCTCATTAAGAGGCAAACAGGTTCCTGGCTAGTTATGTTTGACTCAATTTGCTGACCCATGAATGAACCCTTTGTAAATGAGTGCTCTGTTCATGAAGGTGATACACTTGGTGTGTTGTTAAGCCTGCAGAGATCATTCTTGAACAAGACAATACTTCATACTGGTTTATTTTTTTTTTTTTGGTCATTCATTTTTCACACAAAAATTAACATACACATATTTATAATATAAAGGAAAGAGTGGATCTTCTGTTACTCTGCCTAGGGTTTATGGAAAAAAACAAAATAAATGATGATCATAAAATTGGGCAGGTATCCTACTGACATTGTAAATCCATAGCCCAGAATGTAAAGGATGAATGAATATATTTGCCATGGTGTAAATTATGTGCTAGTTTCTGTGCATGCAAGCTTCAGACTCCACGATGGTCTCTGCACATGTAAGGTGCAGGCTCCATGATTGCCTCCATGAACATGAGCTATACCAGAAAAAAATCAGCATGATTTTCCTCAAATTTTCTAGTACCCATTTAACATAAAAATCACAAGTCTATCAAGGTTAAAATGACTTATTATATTGATTTTTCTCTATACCTGAAAACCTAATTATCTATATGTAAGGTATTTCATTCATATCAGATTCAATAAAAATAAAATGCCTCTAAATGGAGATCAAATAGAATTTAGCAAAATGGAGAGAAAGAGGGGGGAGGGAGGGAAGGAGGGAGAGAGGGAGAGAAAGAGAGAGAGAGAGAGAGAGAGAGGAGAGAGAGAGGAGAATAACAAAATGTACACAGTCTACATACAAATAAGAAAATATATGCTTGAATTGTCATGAAATAATGGTGTTATAAGAAATCCTAGTATCAAATTGCATCTGGTTGTAGGTAGAGAAATTATGCTCTACTTGAACAAGTCCATTTCCTTAGAAAGATGATAAGCGATGTTATCCGAGAGAATTTATGCAAATACTGTTTTTGAACATGCAGGAGATTTTTCAGGTTCATGAAACACAGCAGTGTATTGGTCTACACCTTGGTGATGTTAAGTGACTATCAATCACTGGGAATTTAAAGAATAGGCACTCTAGAGCTTCTCCTGTTGCTTTCTTGGGAGATGTGATGACAAAATCTCCCAGCTTCAGAAAATAGAATAAAACACAATGAGCCACAATCCTAGTGAATCTCATTACAATGATGAGTTCTCATTGGCTGTATTGTGAGGAATTTCAATGAGCAATAGATGGGGTCAGGATTTTCTTACTTTAAAGAAATGTCCTGTGTGCACAAAGCTCATTTTCTTAGAGAAGTGGACATTCTTTTCCTACACGGTCTGAATATTTGAAGTGAGAAGAACTTATTTTTGATAGCAAAACATTTAAATGTATTGAAGTCCAGCAAGGACAATGAATGTAAATGCAGAGGATGAACCAAGCTAATATCTACTTGGATATTTAGGGTTCTTTTGGAGTAACAGACTGGCCAGACATCCTCTCATCACAGCAACTGCCTACCTACTTTTAAGAATCGGTGGCTACAAAAGACATTTGGTTTAATCATACTGTAAGATATAATTGTTGAGATAAAATGAACGGGGACTATCTTTAGGTAATTGTATGATGTGATGTGCTTGGTTAGACAAATAAACTAGGAGAATCTAGATATCCATGCTGTACATTTATAAATGTAAAGCACTAATAACAGGGATTAGAAAGATGACACCGTGGCTAAGAACATAGGAGCTGATGGGATTTTAGAGATGTGATAACCTCGAAGAAAAGGGGAGTCTGTTTCTCCAACAGACATAGCAAAATCCCTAGGACACTGGGAAAAAATACAAAATTTAGGCAACTTCTTCCCACACTGCCTTCAAATGTAGTGTTGTGTTCTCTGTGCAGAGAGGTGAAGGATTCATTTAAAAACACATTATAAAATGTTTGTTCTCATAATAATTAAACTATGTTTTAAGGTACCAATCATGTATTGTTATTTTGACAGGTTATTTATAAGTATTCTCCCACCTGCTGTCCAGAAGAAGGCCACAATATGAACTGTCACCAAAGCCAAAAGTATTACATTTTCTCCAACGGAAGTCAAATGTTTTTACATGTGTTTAAGACTAATGAAGTCACTACTAATTATCTTAACCATGGCCTCCAAATATGGATGGAGAGTAAACCAAAACCGTAGAAAGGAAAGTCAAATGTTGAATACTCAGAAATCAGTACAGGATTAGCATATACCATTAGTATATTTATGGTCAGAGCTCCTTGTTCTATTAACTGGTGGTCATATTAAAACTCACTCAATTTGACAGAGTTTTTCTTTTTCCCTACCTTCCACCTTTCTTCCTCTCTTCCCCTCTTCTCCCTTCCTCCCTATCTCCCTTCCTCCCTATCTCCCTTCCTCCCTATCTCCCTTCCTCCCTTCCTCCCTTCCTCCCTTCCTCCCTTCCTTCCTTCCTTCCTTCCTTCCTTCCTTCCTTCCTTCCTTCCTTCCTTCCTTCCTCCCTTTCTCCCTTCCTCAATTCCTCTCTCCCTTCCTTCCGTTTTTCTTTCCTTTCCCTCTTTTTAACTAATTTTTCTTTAATTGAAAATAAAATTTTCCATATAATATATTCTGAAGTTTCCCCTCCTTAAATTCTTCCCAGATCCTTCCCCACCTACACACCCTTTATTTCTCTCATTAGAATACAAGCAGAAATCTAAATAATAATATAACAATAAATTAAACAAAAAAGCAAAAAGTTTATAACAAACAAACAGAAGCAATAAAAAAAAGCAAAAGTTCAAAAACTACATGTAGATGCAGACATATATTGGTACACACAGACATCATATAAAAACACAAAATAGGAAAGCAAATATATAATATAGACTCAAAAGACCTGTAAGGTTACAAAACAAACAACAATGACCAAGAAAGATGAAAGAAAAAAGGAAAGAAATGAAAAGAAAAGAAACAACTCCCTGACATATAACCTTCAAAATTGTCATTGGGCTCATACTGTGCTTGTCATCTACTGCAGAGCATGGGACCCAGGCTCCAGAGTGCTGTATATTAGCAGCAAGACACCACTGAAGAAAATTAAGTTTTCATTTTTAAGCAGTAATCAGTTGGAGATAGGTTCTGGGTTAGGGATGAGAGATTGGATCTACTTCCACTGAGATGTGTTAGGCCCAGACCAGTGTAAGGTCTGGGCATGATGCCACAGTCTCCATGAGTTCATGTGTGTCAATCCCATTGTGTTCATACATCATCTTTCTGTGGTGCCCTCCATCTCTTCTGGCTCCTACAATCTTCCCACCCCCCTTCTGCTGGGTCCCCTGAGTCCCGAAGGGAGGGATTGGGTAGAGACACTCCAGTTAGGACTGATCATTCCAAAGTCTCTTATTTGCATAATGACGAGCAGTGCAGTTCTGTATTTTTTCTTATCTACTGCAGAAGGAAGCTTGGATGAGCAAAACACCAGTCTATGTTTATAGAAAACTATTGTTAAGAGGTATTCTGCTATTATATTTCTTTAGTAGAACAGTGGTTTCAGTTTTCCCCTATGTTCAGAAAATGAAATAGTGAAGGGAAAGAATCAGAGCACCAAAAGCTAAAACATGTTATATAGAGTAAATGTTTATATACCAAGTAGCTAGTCAAGTCCTCAAAGCAGAATTTGGAAGGGGAAAGGTCTCTCTCTCTCTCTCTCTCTCTCTCTCTCTCTCTCTCTCTCTCTCTCTCCATTAATTTCTTAATGAGATAACAGAGTTCCTTTCAGTACTTTCATTCCTATTTTGCTTGGGTTGATTCTCTGTTCTCTATCCCCTATATCTCTGCCTGCCTTATCTACTAAATTTTGCCCTATCAAGATTTGCCTTTCTACTTTATTACCTTGTATATTCCTTACCTTCCTGACCATCTCTATTCTCTTTGCTGTGGTCTCAGATGCTTCTCTACAATTTCTGTCATTTTTACACATTTCTTCCCTACCCCAATAAACTTAACAGTTTCAAGTTAGGATCTTCATATAAGAGAGCACGCATTACTTGTCTTTCTGAACCTGATTTAGAATTATACACTCCAGTATATTGCTTTTTCTAATGAAAATTTATCTCTGTTCACATTTCTCAGTGGGCCCAGGGAAAATCCAGAGGTGTGCCTCGTATTTTAAATGAGAGTTACATGTCATAATGTTTATATCCTTTAACGCAGTTAATTTCTTTCAGATCCACAAAAGGAGACAAGGGGACTTTTGTTCCCAAAGAAGCAGAGTACTTATACTAACCCTTATACTCTTAAGTAGAGCCTAAAGGTTGCACCCAAATCAGAAGAATCTCATAAAAGTCTACAGATGCTCAGTCTTTGTGGCTCAGGAGAAAGTGGATTATCTCTTGGTTCCCCGTCCTGGAGTGGCAGCTAATATTTTCGGTTAAGTAATGTATTGGCCAAGTATTCTCAAGTACTCTATCTGCATAAAGCAAATCTCCACTTCCTCCTGAGGAGGAAAGTGTAGGCTAATGTTGCATTATTCTGAACATGATAGCGCTCTGAAGAATCCATGGGGAATGTGTGATAGAGATTTTGAACTGCACATGTTATGAAAGAAAGGAATGTGAGGAAAAGATAGACAAGCATTACCTATGAAGCAGAACATGGTTTGTATTTATTTTGAAAATGAAATAGAGGAAGACATTAGTGCAGACTGGCAAAAAAAAAAAAAGTTTCACTATGTCTAAGAAATTAAGGATTACCATCTGCTGCTGCCGATTGCCTAGGGAAAATTATATCATGCAAAGACCACAGAATTGATGTTGCCTGCCAAAACAATGGTACTGGGAAAATATACCTAAGCTAGAATCAGCAACAATAACTCATTTTTGAGTATGTTTAAAAGGAAATAGTTCTTCAAATTTCACAATAGTGGAACACAAGAATACAAGAAGCAATAGATGAGAGAATTTCAGGAAATGCAGTAAATAATTCTGGGATGAAAGTCAACAATACCACGACAAAGTGAGCTGTTTAAATTCCAGAGTAGTATTATTTTTTGTCAAGACAGGCAACTCTCTATGGTACATGAGAAAGAAAGAATCACTAAACTAATAGGCTGTCCTGTGAAACTACCAAATATTGAATAGCCTCATCACTATTCCAGACAAGAAGGATGATTTTCATGTGAGTTTCTATCTCTTGAACCTCTTAGTACTATACTGATTAACACAGCTTGCGCTCTCTCTCTCTCTCTCTCTCTCTCTCTCTCTCTCTCCCTCCTCAAAGAATGTCAAGGTTTCCCATGACAAAAGGGAGAAAGAGAGAGAGAGAGTGGGGGGAGGGAGGAAGGGAGGGAGAGAGAGAGGGAGGGAGGGAGGGAGGGAAGGATGGAAGGGGGAGAGAGAAAAAGAGAGAGAAAGTAGCAGGAGAAGGAAGAGGAGGAGGAGGGCCCCAGACAAGCATGAAGACCTTAGTTTAAAACTCTAGCACCTATGTAAAAAGTCAGGCATGAACTTGCATGTCTATAATACCAATCCTAAGAGGGTTTGAAACAGAAGCATCTCAGGTACTCCATGGTGGTAAGGTCTCTCTGTATTCAGGAATAATATGGACAGTGATAGAGAAAGACACCCAACGATCTCTTCTTCTGTAATATACCACATACACAGACACACAGACACACAGACACACAAACACACACACGACACAAGCAACTTTTTTTCTTAGCTTTTATTGTTTTCTCAATATTCTAATACTTTAACAGAGATTTTCAGTAAGCACAGCTGTTTTGACAGCTGTTCCAACTGTATAGAAAAAAGCAAATCCTAGGGCAGAAATGCACAGATTCCCCATTGTAAACAGACTGTGATAATTGAATGTTAAAGATACTACTGTCCATCCACTACCACATCATCAGCATGTGTTTATCTGGATTTTATGTGGCTTATTTAGCTTATCCACTCAAACATGTCACAGAAAACCAGCCACAGCAATATCAAGATGTCCCTGCTTTAATTTCTTTTTTATGTAAGAAATAGTGGAAACCAGGCACATCTATAAGACCAATCTGTTATACCCAATAGTCAACAATCATTCCATCTCTACCTAGTCCCATTGTTAGCCTCAAGTCCTGTTATTATTTCTCAATATTGCTGATAACAACCAAAACTTTAGGAGACAAATGTTCTGTAGGTGTTAAGGAAAGTGCTAGTCTTCCATCAATGGGAGGAGAGGCCCTTGGTCTTGTGAAGACTATATGCCCCAGTAAAGGGGAATGCCAAGGCCAGAAAGCAGGAATGGGTGCGTTGGGGAGCAGGGCAGGGGCAGGGTATGCAGGTTAGGGGACTTTCGGCATAGCATTTGAAACGTAAATGAAAAAAATATCTAATAAAACAAACAAACAAACAAACAAACAAACAAAAAAGGAAAGTGCTAACCAAAAATTTTTCAAGCTTCCAATCTTTATTAACTCTTTGAAGAAGATAGCCTATGTTGAGTGTTAGGTAGTGGTAATTGCCAGCTAGCTCTTATAAGCTTATAGGAATTGAGTGTGATTAACATTTCCAGGTCTTAAGCATAATATTGGTAAATTGAGATTAATCAAAAAGGTGGCAGTTATTTTTCATGATTTATTCATATTATATGGTTGTGGTGGTCGTCGTCGTCATCATCATCATCATCATCATCATCATCATCATCATGTGCCAGCATACAAATTTTGGGACACTTAAAATCAATTGAAAGCCTGAGATATAACTAAAACCATGGACAAAAAGGTCATACCAAAATTTCAGGTGACTAGTAAATATATATGTGTGTGTGTGTGTGTGTGTGTGTGTGTGTGTGTGTGTGTATTCTTTTCTTCAAGAACATTAAGCTAATAAACCAATTAGTAAAATGAAACCAACCATCACCATCATTCTGTGTCAAAGCTGTTCCTTTAACTTGAGAACCACAAAAGAGAAAATGATCTTATGATCTGGCAGAATGGGGCGTCACTTAAGTGTTTACAAAGCTAAAAATAAATAAATAAAAATAAATAAATAAATAAATAATAAAATAAAAAATCAGAATGAGTGTGTGTGTGTGTGTGTGTGTGTGTGTGTGTGTGTGTGTGTATGTTGCATGCTTCATTTGGAGCTTTTAAAATATATGTAATGATATTCATCTTAAATGAGATAAAGCCCACATTCATTGACCTCATTGTATTTGTTAATATACAGGGTTTTACAGTTTAATTGAGTATAAGCTCTGCCATCACATAGGACATAGGGCTGAGTTGCATTTCTATTGGCTTCTTTCATTCTTTGACATCAGGAAACAAGTAAGATCCATTAGGATTAAAACGTTTCCCTGGAAGGCAACTCATCCCCTGGAATCTGATTCTTGGCTCAATTTCTTCTTTTAGGAGTAGGGAAGGAGATCAGCCCCAGCCCCCAGCTCACTTCTCTCATACTGCACATGCTCATCTTCATGAAGGTTCTGCACTGCTTGTCCCCCAGATGTTCAGTGTTATCTTCCTGCTGAAGGTGGTGACAGAACCCAAGAGAATAAGATAACGACCATCTGTCATCCAGTCATCATGGTGGATTTCCCTCATTTCCATTTCCTTCCACCTTATGTCACTGTTTCAAGTGTTCTATTACTTATTTCTTATTTCTCTCACTTCTTCCATCAGTATTTTTAATTTAATGACATTCATCTGTTAAGCATATTCTTCATTGAATATATACATTTTCTTTAATTGAAGTGAAAGATAAGGGCTCTCTTGTAACTCTGAGAAATCCAGAGGGCAAGTGCTTTTGGATATCAATAGCAGAGAGTGTGATGGATACCTTGGTATACATTTTAATACTGTCAGGTTGTCAGCAAAGACTGTGACACAGTGGTGTGTAACCAATTAAACATGGAGAGTTTAGTTGCAAAGAGCTACACATGGAGCAGCCAGCAACTGTAACACTTGGCTGAGGACTTGGATGTATGGATGGCTAAGAATGTAAGTGCAATTTTCATCTGTTTGGCATGTGTCTTTAAAATCTAATGTGATAAATTAATATAGTTCATGAATAAAATTAAGGGCAGATAATTAAATAAAACAATTCCAGTGAGCTCCTACCTTTATACAGTGAATCACACACCACAAGAAGGCATTTCACAAGAGAGAGAAAAGTTTTAAAATTAACCAATGACTTCCAGAAAAGAAAAAAGGAAACAACTTATTTTCATTAAAAAAAAGATCTTTAAATAACTAGTAATACTATTCTTGGACATTGAGGTATGAAAATACATTTTATCATATGAAATAAGAGATGTTCCATGGATCAGGTCAGGTATGTTTAAAAGCGGTGTCACTGAGTTGCCAAAATTGGATATAGGAGATTAACACCATAGTTAAAAACATGGAAGTAAATGGAAATGACCCATTGTAAATTTATTATTTGTAATTTGACCTAACTCTTCATATCTGTTCCTAACCTGTGCTTCAGTAACACTGGAATGACATTTCTTTATTTTTCTTGTTTTTGAGTTAAGCTCCATGATAGAATTATTTTTAGTCATATTCTGGTTTAATTTCTAAATTTCAAATGAAAATTAGTATATATTCTTGAAAAGAAATATAATTTACACCACAAATATATGTGAGTTCCTCTCTGCATCATGGATTCTACACAGTTTTGAAGTGTGATTATGAACATGCATGTCTATTCTATTTCTTGCTATCTGTTCAGAAGGCAGGCCTCATGTTGGCAAGTTAGTTAATTTAGAGCTGAAATCTAGGTGGCATTCTTTACTGCCTCTTTTGGGGTATCAGAAATCTCAGATTCTGAGAGATTATGTCAATTTTAACACCATGACTAACGTCAAGCACTGTGAGTAAATTCAATTCCAATGTATGTGGACCTCAAGACCAAATTTATTAATTGATTGTCCTGAATCTGTTTATGGTGTGGTGAGAGTGATTTCTGTAACTATATTTGTAAAAGTAATCAAATGATTATTAAACATAACTAGACATAAATATTAGTAATCTACCACTTCAATGTAGATTAGATAGAATCTATGAAATATAACATTTTCTTCTTTGGAAAATTACAAATGTTTTCCTTATCCAATCAACTATGTTACAGAAAGCCTTTTTTTTTTTTTTTTTGGCTAGTAAATTGTATTTGTATCTGATGGAGTCAAAATCATTTGCATTTGATTAACATAACCAAATTTAAATTAATTATTCCCTATTAGTTAAAATTATAACAATGAACCATCACTTCTAAAAATGAAGGCACCAATTGTATTGCATCAAGTTATTTTATACACTTAATTAATTGAAGAATTACATCGAGGAGATTCCTTCTTAACAAACACAAAAGTTCTATATCAGTTCATGATATAAGTTCTCAATTTAAAAGGCCAGGTTCCATATAAATGACTAGATTTGGTTTATATTTTATTATTATGTATATCAGGTATGTATACTTTGATTTCATATATCCTAACATGATATTTACTCATTATAATATATAGTATATATAATATATATTCACATATATTATTTATATAATTATAGCACAAATGGATATAAATAATGATAAATAGAAATCAGATGCATAAACAGATGTATTATGTTTTGACATGTTGATACATAGATAAGTAGGTAGATACATAAATACATATTCGGATAAGGGATGGTATGTAGCTAGATGACAAACAATAGAGAAATGGATGATAACTTCACAAGACTAAATATTAATTACACTAATCAAGTAACGTTTCAACATTTTATTATAAAAACACTTCTAGAGGAATATTGTCTTGTTAAAAGAATTAACATCTGTAGGATACTGGCAGATACCATATTCATATTTGTCTCTATCTTGTGACTTCATAAACACCACAGTATTCTACTGAGGACAGGAACCTGTAAATAGTCTTAGGAGTATGGGACCAAAATGCATTTTTCAAGGAGTATGTCTGTTTTGTTGATTACCGCACACATGGTGCACAGGGACCCTGCAGCATGAAATATGTGAAGCAAGAATGCAAATCTTTGGTGGAGACTCAACACCTGCTGAATATGCGGTGTCCTCACTAAGCTCTTTCCTAAGCAACTCTCCCTGTCACTTTCTGAAGCTTGTTTGTTTAGTGCTCTCCTGAAGTTTATTTCTTCTGAAAGAGCAGCCCTCTACTAAAGAACAGAAAGGAGGAAATGTCAGAAGAGTAGCTCAATTGTCAACTTTCAACAGTAATCAGGATTCTGTCTTTGAAAGACATTGTAATAATGGATCCTAGTGCTTACCATGGAAACCTGACTTTGGGTTTGAAGCAATTGCTCTGAGGTGCGCACTGAAAGCCTCTTGCTTCAATCCCCAGAGATAACCCTAACCATGAAATCAGGTTACGTTAATTCTATTTCATGATCATCGTCAGGAAGGACGTAGAGTGTTCCTCTATCTGGACTCGTCAGACTCATCCGCATGCATTAACCTTCATGGTATTTGTTGAGGTATTCGACTCTTTGTATATCATGAATAATTTCATTAAACATTAAGGATTTACCCACACTGTATCTTTGTGTATTTTTAAATATTTACAATTTGTAATACTGAATAAATATGTAATAGGTAGGTCAGGGTTTCCAGAATTTAATATTGCTTAAACCTGTCATGTATTATAACCTTTTGGGGTTTATATAATATTCGGTTTCTTAATTCAGTGTTAAGGCTGTTATCATATGTTGGTGGGAAAATAACAGCCATGTTGAGGCTCTCTATTCACTAATAATTCCTATTTTGATTTGATTAGCATATAAATTTTCTTAGATTTATGCAGTGTCAGGGGGAAATGTATTAAAAATACTCCTTAGGGTTCCCTTTCTCATATTTTAATCAGGCAAGAGAGAAAGAATCATGCCATGCATGAAGTCTATCTTCAAATCCTTGACTCATAAAAATTTCCAGCAAAAAAAAAAAATTGCAAAAGATGACAACAAAGGAGACTTTACTTCACACTGTGTGAGCAGAAGGTCACTGGGGAAGTAGACCTTACCTTCACTTTGTCATTTCTGAGTGTTTGTAAAGTAGGGGATGATTACAAGACAATTCTACTCAATCAACACAATGGAGTTCTGCCTTGATCTTCTGATGGACAGCAAAGGGTCTCCAGTGTTATGGAAGGTACTCCTCTCTTTTGGCATTCTTAGATGCACAAAAAATCAGTTAAGGTAATAAAGAAACAGCCCCTAAGAGCTTTCAACCATTGTGGTTCAGCAAAAGACTGACACTTAAAATTCAGAATCATGCTTAAAGGAATTTATTTGAGCATGGAAGCACCAGTGTACTCTACAGGCTAGAGGACGTCACAATGCAACTTGGAAGCAGACATGCCAGCTCTGAGCACTGACTCTACACACACATTCATCTCCTAAGAAGGGACACAACCCAGAACCTATACATTGAAAATATATAATGAAATATGAATTAATAACTCTCTAGCAGTGAGTGGGCCATTGTTTAATAAAATACATTAGTTGAAAACTTAACAAAATGTCAAGAGATGGAAATAAAATGATAAGCATGCCTAGAATAGCTACAAGTTCCTGATGGATAGCTAAAGAGAATTAGGAGCTCACAGAAAAAGCAGACACTATCTAAAAATTACCAGCACCTTAGCAGAGTAAAAGATAAAGACTTGGACCCAGGGAAAGAATATGATTAAATATATTTAGCATGTGACAGAATTAACAAACAAACAGATCAAGAACATCTAGAGGTGGTTAAGACAGCTTAGGAAGTAAGAGTACTAAATGTTCTTACCAGATGAGTTTGGAGTCTTAGGATTTCTATTGTTAGGATGAAACTTCATGAACAAAAAACAAGTTGGATAGAAAAGGTTTATCTGGCTTATAGTTCCACAGCATCATTTGTCACAGGAAGTAGGACAGACTCAAATAGTTCAGGCACCTGGAAGCAGGAGTGATGCAGAGGCCATGAAGGAGTGCTACTTACTGGCTTGCTCTCCATGCCTTGCTCAGCCTTCTTTTTTGTTTGTAGAACCCAGGACCGCAGCCCAGATACTGTATGTACCACCACTGACAGCAGCTCCTTCCCCATCAATCACTAATTAAGAAAAAGCTCTACACAAACACTGTCTTCATATACACATATTCCTTTACAGGTACACACACCCCTAAAAATAAAATGAGAATTTTGTCTGTTTGTTCGTTTTTTATGGATAACAAAATGTCAATAGAGAGAACCTTATAATTTAAAGATAATGTCATTGGCATCAAAAAGAAAACTCTGCTCAAATAGGTTAAAGGGCATAGGAAATATCAGTGGATATATTTAAGTGATGTAACAGTTTAATGACACAACCAGAGTGTGTATAAAGTAAGTAACTAACAAAAACCACCAAAGTACACTTTAACCCAGGTGTAGAAAATCAGGTAAAGGTTTTTTAAATGAAAGCTATGTAATTTAACAAATACACATTAGTAAGTGATTAATTGGGCTGGTGAGTTGTTTCAGCCAGTATTTGCTGCTAAGCTCTGAAACATAAGCTTAATTTCCAAGACCTACAGGACAGAAGAAGATAAACCACTCATGCCAGCTGTCTTCTGACATATGCACGTCATAGACACACACCCACACATACACACACACACACACACACACACACACACCACCCAAATAAATAATTGGAAATGTTTTTAAGGAACAGATTTTTGAAATGTGAGAAATTATTAAAAACTATCAAGACACAATTTAGATTAATATATTTAAAATGTATATTGTGGAAAAGTGAATAACCTGGATAGAAAAGTAAACTCATTCCATATTAAAAGTTAGTGACAAAAATTTTAGCAAATCAACTATTATCTTTTAAAACAATGATAGTGGATAAATCAAGTGTCCATGTAAGACAAGCATAAAATCTGACCTCTATTTGACACCATAAGCCCATTGTAGATGGATTCTAGTTCTGAAAGTGAAACACAAATCAATAGTTCTTCTAGGAGATAATCCAGGGTTTCATTCTGATATTGACATGGATGAAATTTTCTCAGCGGTACCCATCATGCATGAACATCTGGGAGAGATATAAATTAAACTATACTGAAGCAAGGGAATTCTCTGTATTAGAAAAAAAATGAGAAGGAAACACACAGAGTAAAGAACATTTTCAGCATGCATAACCAACAAAGGTCTGTGTGCAAACAAGGCAACAAAAGCTTCTAGGAATCAATGAGAGAAAAGGAAACAGAAATGAAAATTCCTTTACTCTCACTTTTTACAAGAAAACCCATTGATATAAATAACCTTAGGATTTGATTAGCAGACACTACTGACCAGTGCACCAGCTAATGAGTATATTTAATTTGTGTCTTTAAGTTAATAATATGAGGCCTAGCACTACAGTGCACAGACCATTGACGAGTGCAAGCACTGTCATTGTCTCTCAGGCACCTCTGGGTAAGTTCTGCAAGATTCTTGAATGTTTTATGCTTCACTATTGGTTGGAGGAAGAAGAAAAGCATGGATCACATTCACAAAACCCACTACCTACATGGTCAAGAGAACATTGGCTTCAAAATTTAATTGAAAGGACAACAACCTAAAATAAATAAATAAATAAATAGGATAGGTATGTGATCACTAGGAGGAGCAGCTGCTGGTGGCACAGGAACATGGGAGACATCCCCAAATGCCACTCATATTCTCTAAAAAATCAAAGTGCCAAATCTCTTGTCCAGAGGGATTGGAAACTAACCTGTTCACCCTTTTAGAAAACACAATGAAGTGAATGAAAGGAAGGAAGATTTGTTGTTTCTCTGAGAGAGGGGCAAGATCCTGCTAGAACTTGGCTGTGCATCAGAAAAAAATAATAATGTAGACACTTTAGACCATGATGCTGAAATTCAAATTCATAATACTTTTCTAAGACTAAAGGAACACAGTCTTAGAGTCTACTACTCAGCTTTTCCCTGTGGTACCATGCTAAGAATACTAAGGAGAAAAATAGAATTACACTGGAACAACTTAAAATAGTCTCTTGTAATCCTGGGACCAATGTTAAGTGTAGACCTCTACATTCTAATAGAAAGTAGACTTTAATTATGGATCAGCTCCTATTAAAATACCATGTTTGTTTTCAGTAAGGCCTGAAAAAGTATGTAATCCTATCTCTAAACCCAATGTTATCACACTTATATTATGTATATGTATATATACATATATATGCATTTATATCCAGGATTTAAGAGATACTTAAGATACAAAGAAAGCTCTACTAATGGAGATATATAATTCATTTGATCTATATTAATATATGACCGGGAAGTTGGAATCACAAAGGGATCTTGAGCAAATGTTGATAAGCAAGAAATTACTCTGACAAGTGATTTTAGCATAGGAAAGGGTGCAGTAAGAAGCAGTTGGGGTTGTTAGAGGTGAATTCAACCAATGATGAAAATGGTCTTCTGTGGGATTATCAGATAATTCTGGAGAGTAAGAGTACAATTTAGTGAGGTTGAAGGTAGTTCAGAAAGTGGCTGTAAGTTAAACATAATATAAATGGAGTAAAGAATAGAAAAAGAATTTTATGTTTATCAGACCAGTGATTCAACATGTATGGACTGCTTCTCTCAGCGAAGAAATGACAAAGAGGATATATTTGAAGAACAGTGATTAACAACTTCCCAAAGCTGATGGTCAATGCAAGAAGGTGACAGGACAAGTGGTCAAAGGTGTAAATAAACTGAATGGAAAAAAAAAAAAAAAAAAAAAAAAAAAAAAAAAAAAAAAAAAAAAAAAAAAAAAAAAAAAAAAAAAAAAAAAAAAAAAAAAAAAAAAAAAAAAAAAAAAAGACAACCTGAAGTCTTTGGTTCAAACACAGAAAATTTAAAGAGTAAAAGTTTCACTAATATACTCGTAAGTGCCGGCTCCACATCACTGTGGAAAATAGGAAGAAATTCTAGCAGATTACCAGCAGCAACCACTCAGGCAACACAATACTAGAGTAACAATTTAAAATACCAAAAGCAAAACCTAAAATACAAGCCCAGAATTCTACACAGAATTGCCATATTTAAGAAATAAAGACTTTGTGCAGTCAAAGCTGATGCAATCATTTTTTATCAGACTTCCTTTGAGAAATATTCAGGGCAGCATTTCACACCGAGAGAACAGAAGTGAGATAGTGCTCTAATGATCATCAAAACAGAGATATTAAAAATAGAATGCTTATTTTTATTAGCTTTAATTTCTCCCCAAGACAACAGGCTATTCTAGGCCAAACTTTATCACTCTTATGAAAATGGATGGAGCAGAATGGAGAAAAACACTAGAAATATATTCCCATAGAAATGCCCAGGCAATGCACAAAAAGAAACAGAATGAGAAAATCAACAACCTGAATAGAGCCAAAGCAAGAGGATGTTGAAATAGCAATAAAAGCCTGCCAGCTAAAAATATCCAAGGTCAGATGAAATCACTCTACCAGACTTTCAAAGAAGAACTGGAGCTAACTTCTTAAACTTTTTAAGAAACGAGAAACAGAAAGAACATTCTCAAATTCCTTTTCAAAGCTATTAACACTTTAATGATAATGACAGATAAAAAGGTACTACAACTAAAATAAAACTACAGGTCAATATCCCTGATGAATACAGACCCAAAAGTACTGTATGTAATTAGAATACAGACCTATCTCAATAAGAAAATCCACCATGACCAAGTTAGTTTTATTCCTCATGTATAGGTATTGCTCAACATACAAAAGGTAATAATCATAAAATATTATAATCTAGGAGGATGAAGAAAAAACTTGTGAAATACTTCTACATGTCTTTATGATAAAAGTCCAAGAGAATGTAAATCTCTACAAAATAAAAACTATATCGATGAAACTAATACCAACATCATTCTAAATGTAGAATAGCTTAAAGCAATCTCACTCAAGTTGGGAATGAGACAGGAATATCTAATATCCCCAAACCAATTCAATATATTTTTGAAATACTAAATAAATACACAAAAAAGGAAAAGGCAAACTATCTTTACTTCTAGATGGAATATTATTGTACATTAGAGATCCCCCAAAATTCAACCTTAAAATTTCTAAAAATGATAAACAAATTCTGCTAGATGGCAAAGACCAGAATCAACTTTTACAAATCATTATATTTGCTATATACTCATAACAAACATACATAAAGGAGATCATTGGTATAATCTCATTCACAATATTCTCAAAAAATCTAGAAATAAATCTAATAGAGGAATTGAAATATGTTTATAATGAAACTTTATGTCTCAGGAGATAGATTTAATAGAAGATACTAGAAAATGGAAAGACATTCCAAGCTCACGGATTGATAGATTTAATATTGTGAAGGTAACTTTACCAAAAGGAAACTTTTTACAGATTGTTTGCAATCCCACTTAAAATATCCAGCTGATTCTCCACAAAAATTATACCCTAAACTTCATATGGAAACACAATATATCCCAGAGAACCCAAACAATTCTAAATCAACCAATGCAGGGTGGAATAAGAATTCTAGATCTTGAAATATATTGCAGAGCTGTAGTAACTAAAGCAATGTGGTAAGGGCACAAAAGCAGACATCTAGATTAATGGAACAAATTTGAAGACTCCAACATGAGTATACATTACTTAAAAACATTTGATGCTTGACAGATATGCCAAAAACATAAGTTGGAATAAGGAAATCATTTTCTTTTTTTTTTAAGGTTATTTATTTATTTATTATGTGTGTGTACACTGTAGCTGTCTTCAGACACTCCAGAAGAGGGCATCATATTTTTGTTACGGATGGTTGTGAGCCACCATGTGGCTGCTGGGATTTGAACTCAGGTCCTTTGGAAGAGCAGTTGGTGCTCTTAACCACTGAGCCATCTCACCAGCCCCACAGCTTGCTTTTTGAAATGTCTTATTCTTATCCTATTTATGCATTTACTCAGCAGTGCTGAGGATCAACCCTGGGGCACTGGCTAAGCTGCACTCTCTGGCCCTGGCCAACCTTCCTTTCTTCCTTTCTTCCTTTCCTTCCTTCTTTCTTCTTCCTCTCCTTAGCCCATGACTGATCAAGCATATGCCATTTTCCTTAGACAGTAGCCCTAAGCAAGTAACTGAATCCGTGGCCTGTACTCTTAGATACCTGGGTAAGACGGTCTTCTCTACTGTCCCCAAGGCCGGCTGTGTCTGAGTGAAGATGCCAGTGCTGCCACTTCTCAACCGATGAGCTTTACAACCCAAGACCTGCTATCCCAGCTGTCTCTAAGGTTAATGGGGACCCCAGGCCACTCTCTGGGGAAAGGACAGAGAGAAGAGCTTGCTGAGGTCATTCTGCAGGCTCTGGTGACAAGAGCTGGCACTAGCAGGTAAAGGGCCGCAGAGTATTCAGGTGCTTTCTCTCGCACCCTGTTCATCCGACTCTGGAACCTACTTACCTCTTCAGACACTCTCTCTTAAGCACTCCTCCATTACGAGATGCCAATGTCTGCTCAGGTGTTATTTCCACAGCCCATCCATCTCCACCAACTTGGTGTTCACTGTGAGTATGTGGATGTCTCCTGGCTGCCAAGGGCCTTCTGTTGCTATGCTACACAGGACCCTGACCCTGACTCTTCAGAAGAAACCCCTCTAAGTACACCATGGAGAAGCCATCTTTACCACAGAGTACAGCAAGTAAGATTGTGTCTCAAATAGTAAACTTTGTCATTTGAATCCCTGCTGTGCAGACAGCTGAAATCGTATCTGGGAAGCATGCACTTGTGTATACCGCAGTGTAGACAGGCTGATGTATATCAGCAAACAGATGCCAACATCACCT